>JAPMUY010001302.1:42500-172500 GCA_026901105.3 Galaxias olidus
GCTGTGGAAATGTATTTCAGACCAACACTAAAGTAATCATGTTCTTGATCAAAAAAACAATTTTATTTACAGGAGCATTGAAGTATAAAATGTTGACCCAATCTTTTCTCACTATCTGCCAATCGTAACAGAATACCATATGATATACACAAATGTTCACGCATGAAACCAAGCCCACATAACATTACATAGACAATACCACATTTACATGGTGCAAACACCATGATGTGCTTTGGCTTTGAGGTAAACACGGAGACTGTCAACTAAGACAAAAGCATAGTCCAAAACACAAGGGCCCGGTTTCCCGTACAGGGATTAAGTCAAGTCCTGGACTAAAAAAGATTTTCAATGGAGGATCTGTTCAAAAACTGTACATTGCAACATACAAGACTGCAATAATGACCTCAGATATTTCAAATTTACTTGGCAGACCATGGAAGACCAATATGAAAAATTAAAGAAGAGTATCTACAGGGGTGAAAACGAAAAAGCTGTGGGACAAATTAAGACCTGCGTTTAGGTGGCGTTGTTGTCCCTCGCCCAGTAGGCTGCCAAGCACACTGAAGGTACCCATGTCTGCAGGTTGGTGGTCTTCTCGAGGTTGACAGCTCATGAATCTAGACCAAGCGTTACAATTGGCCATCCTGCCACTCTATGGCAGGCTGGTTGCCCCTGGCGACAACAGCTATCGATCATTACGGAGGAAGCATCCGCAGGGGTTTATTTATACAAGACGCTCGCTGTCTCACCCCAAAGATAGAAAAATTCAATAGATTTCTAATGATTCGTTACACTAGCTAAAAAAGGAAACCCTTCTTTGAAACAGAGCACAAGGCTATACTGGCATCTCATTATGTGCATTAGACCAGTTGGGACACCCTCAGTGAATTAGTATCAAAGTTATTTACAGGCTCTAAAGGGTTATCAGCTTATCAATTATCATACAAAAAGTTAGATTTGTTTCTTAAAAGGTTAGGAAAGCACTCAGGACACAGCCAAGACACAGATGAATACAACAGCATCTTTGCCCAGCTAAAACCTTTAAGACCTTGCAGAGTTGCCCTGTGGCAAATGCTCATTACTCATAAACAGTGAGACGTTGAGAGAAAAAGTGGTCATTAGTCATACAAACTCATTAGATGGACCAGGTGGAAGGATGCCATAAACTATGTTATCTGCATTTGCATGGTGTACACAGCATAGTGCCAAAGTATTGGTGTCGTTTGTAAATAGAGAAAAGCCAGGAGGAGCAACAGACCAGCCCCACTGCTCGGGAGAGAATTGACAGACACAAGATTAATGGCAAAATCCAATATATAAAAGGGTCACTGAATAGGTTGGATGAATAGGTTAAAGAATATAAGCAGCAAATGAACAAATATATGTTCAAACAAAAAATAAATAAATAATAAAAACTGTACTTCACCAATTAACTTTCCTGCATGCATCTGGTTATGTGCCTGGTGTTAAACAGCTTCTCTCTGCTGAGTTTTTTAGAAAGCCCATCCTGTGGGCTGATGAAGGACAACACAAGGACAAAGTACATGATTCAACTGCACTTTGCCAGCAAAGCCTTTATATTTGTTTGCAGGATGACAGGAGCAATATAGCATGGAGGGCCATAGTCAGAAGGTTCCTTTGCCTGCATTGCCCTGCCATTGGAAAAAAAATATTATAGGCTTGCCTTGCCCTTAAATGAAAAGAAATATTCAGGAAAAGTACTCCTTAGCACTCCAATAGCTTACCAACATTATGACATGGTTATTTTGCAATCGCTTCTGCATTCTGTTGTGTCTAAAGATTTTGAGATGTACTGAATAACGTAGCCTACAGGCAACTTACAGTTGTTTAGAGACACTGATGAAGTCAGGCAGATCACTGCCATCAAGACAATTAACCCAAAAACACTTTAAAAAAACTAGGAAAATAACAAATTCTGGATTTTTGTGACTTCTGCATTATATATTCTGAAAACATAATACATCCTAAATCAAGTTGTATCTGTGATATAAATTATAAATAGATAACATTTATATTTGAACAAAAGCGCAAGCGTTAAAAAAAGCTATTGATTGTAGACCTAAAATTTAACAGTGCCCCCTATTGGTCCTTCTCTAATTTCCGATTGCACCGGAAGTTCGTTTGTTTACTCTCCTTTTTCAAGATGGCAGCGGGAATGTATTTAGAACACTACCTGGACAGTAAGATATGTCTTCGAATGTATTTCATAGTAATATCCATTGCCTAGCAAAACTGTCAAGTAGATACAGTCTTCGATACTTGTTGTATTAAGATTAATGTACGTATATTAGACGGAATGGAATCTGTTAGCTTTCAAAGCTAACGAAGTAGCTAACCGGGGGCTTTTTCTTGTGTACTGCCAATGTAACCAATTGCAATTTGCAAGTCAATGCAAAACCATGATTTCAACTAATAAACCCAGTCATTCCACATTATAAGGTGGCCTTCCAACTAAAATAACCAAATATTTGAACGCGAATTCTCAGTGTATGACAATGACCCTTTCATATCGTATTACCTAGCGTGAGAATGGGCTAAGCAAATGATCTAAGCAAATGATCTAATCCATGTAATTTTCCAGGTATTGAGAATCTGCCGTTTGAGCTACAGAGAAATTTCACACTAATGAGGGATTTGGACCAAAGGACTGAAGGTCAGCCAACTGAGTCAAGAGTTGTCTGGCTAGAAACTATCACATTGTCTGGGCCACAGTCGACTACTTAATATTTTTTACACACGAATTCCCATTTAAATGTAGTCATCATGTAAATATAGTAATCTTCAATTCTGCTTGGCTCACAGTTGTGCTTTGCCTCGCCCCTCTCATACTTCCAATTGTTCTTCCACCTATCCATTTCTTCTCTTTTCCTCACTCGCTCTCCCTCCCACCTCCTATTATTTCCTTCTTCCCTATATGTCAGACTTGAAAGGACAGATAGACTCCATGGCCAGGGAGTATACCTCGAACGCTCGCACCCTGTCATCAGAGCAAAAGTTGACTCTGCTCAGGGACATCCAGCAGTCCTATGGCAAGTGTAAGGAGTTTGGAGATGACAAAGTCCAGCTTGCAATGCAAACTTATGAGATGGTGAGTGTTAAAGGTGGTAATATAAATGCTTTGTGAGTTACACCTTTTCTTTTGTCCAGCATGATACAATTCAATGATCATCCTCGTATTAGTTTAGATTTTCTCAGGCCAGTGAGGTATTTGTACGAGATGGTACCTTGTAAGATGTATAGAGTGTTTCTATATTTAGGCAGTGTGTTCATCTTTGTGCACATCCTCAGGTGGACAAGCATATCCGCAGGCTGGACACAGACCTTGCACGCTTTGAGGCAGACCTAAAGGACAAACAGATAGAAAGCACTGATTATGACTCCACCTCCAGCAAGGGCAACAAGAGTATGTTTTACCACACTGAGGCTTTAAGTCTTATTATAATGATTCTGTACATGCATCTTCTGCTTTCTATCATCCTGCCTTTTATGCATTTTATGTAGTCAACTTATCTTCCACCTATCGATTTCATGCTGTGTGTTTTCAAAGTAGTGCTTCCACTCGCATACACTGAACAATTACAGACACATGTGTCATATATGTGTTTTTCCTTTATTTTCCAAGGTGAGTTAAGGGCCCCTAAAGAGAAGAAAAAGGATGCTCGTTCCTCTAGGTCAAAGGTGAAATCAGATGAAGACTGCAGTCCCAAGAGCACCCAGAAGAAAGTCAAACTCACTACTCAAACGTATGACGCCTTTTCCCCTCTAACATACAGTGTTTCCATGCTGCATTCATAATTATTTCACTTGGTCATTCGTTGCTTAATGTCAGACTTATTTCTAACACACTGTGCTCACACTCGTTTTTGCACAAGTGATCTGATTTAATTGTTTTCAATCTTGTATTGTTATGCCCAGGCCCGAGTTCCCGCCCCCTACAGTGACCTTTGGGAAGGTACACCCCTCTGATGTGCTGGACATGCCGGTTGACCCCAACGAGCCCACCTACTGCCTCTGTCACCAAGTGTCCTATGGGGAAATGATTGGCTGTGACAATACTGACGTGAGTATCCACAGCACTCCATAGTAATGGATTTGATATGCTATTGCTGGATTATGAATTTGCAAATAATAAGCCTGGTTATCGTGGTTCCAATACATTGATTGGTACAAAAATCATTAGGCTTAGATAGTAACAATAATCAAAGTGGGGTTATATTTCATTACTCCAAAAGAGGGCAGTATGTCCATTTCACATACCGAGTGATTTTTGAGAATGCGACTGTATGTTGTGCTATCTTTTTCAGTGCTCCATCGAGTGGTTCCACTTTGCCTGCGTTGGCTTGACAACCAAACCAAGAGGAAAATGGTGAGTAATGAAATGGAGTTGAGGATTCTGAACGTTTAAGATTGTAGCTACCCACATAAAAATGTTCCACATAAACTGATGCTTTTCTTGTTCGTACTCCTCCCCAAGGTACTGTCCCAGGTGCACTCAAGAGAGGAAAAAGAAGTGAGTCCTGGAAAAGAGAGACATTATAGACGGATAGATAAAACCGGAGTTCCAGAGGAAGAGAGGGGAGGTAGCGATTAGATGGACTCCTCGTCAGCAAGAAACTAGACTAGAGCCTCTTTTACAGTAGCTGCAAAGACCCGTTTAACGTTTATGAACCTGTGCAGTGTTGAGCCTGCACAGCTCCGCCAGCGAAAGCACACTCTGCTGCTCATGTTCTAAACCGTACAAGCCCTGGAACTTTGTTTGATCATTGACCCAAGGTTTCTTTTGTGTTTTGTTGTTGGGAAAGGATGGCTTCCACACAAGTCCTCTGTCCCTTCAATCTGGAAATCAGCTTCATACACCAGTGAGCAAAGGTGTAAATATCTAGCAAAAAATATTTTCTCTTACTTTTCAAGGGTCAATTAAATGTTCTTTATACATTGGATCTCGTTAGGAAAATAATAATAATGCATTATTTATACATTTTCTCTTCTCTTTAAACAGTATAAAGAGATTTACGGATTGCAGAAATACTACAATTATAACTGTAGCTTAATTTGTTGTCACATCAAGCTTGTTCAAAGCAATGCGTCTGGGTGTTGTTTTTTCTTTCTTCAAATAGAGCTTAGTTAGTATTGAATGATCACAAGGAGCAACATAGCCTTATGCTATGACCTATATCTGACTAAAAGCCTATTTCCATCAATATCAATTATCAGTATGTAAATAACACGTTTGTCAATGACTGTGTTTAGCTTAATCCATGTCTGGGCAACTGTTAACAGATTCCTTTCAGCCGTGGCATTTTAAAAGTATGTTGTTCTTTAGCACAAGCTATTTGCACAGTTTTTAGGTTGCTAAGAGATGGCAACCTGTATCATGCCGTTAAACGGGTAAACGGACAGAGGAACAAACTGGCCTGATTTACTCCAGATATTTCCACGTATTCACAGTGGTAAACCACTTTGGGTGCAAAAATAGAGTGGCCTATTAATGCTGACACAAATGTTCTGTTTATCATTTTTCATGTGACTGATGTACTGTTGCGTTATCATATTTTTGTACATGTTTGTGCACCGTACATTTTATACACATGTGGTTTGTGTGCCCTAAAGAAACATAATACTGTATTGTAATTTCTGTGGGGATTTTAGGTATTAGGAATAGAGGGCAAGTTTAAAAAAATCTTTCTTATCATATGAGGAGAACTGTTAGAAAGACTTTACATAATCAAACTAGGATTATGTATGGGCCTTGCAATGATTTTACAGTGTTATTGATCAATTATGTTCTTAGAAAACTTAAGTGTTCATAGAGAATGAGTGAATTTTACTGAACAATTATTTCAATCTCAAAAGTAAAATGCTGGCCTTATTCTGTAATTAAATGATGTTCTTTAATTTGGATATTGTTTAGTTGTTTTCAATAGCAGTTTGATAAAACACAAACAACAATGTAGTGGCAATGTCTTCAGAATAATTTTTCTCTAAAATCAGTATACACATATAGATAGGCATAGTTCCCACAACTGCGTTGATCAGAAAAGCCTATGACAGATTTTTGTAGGGTAGTTTTGAGTAAAAGGAAGAAATTCAATCTTTCCTCCACCTAAATATAGCATTGGTAGGCAGGCCCTTCCATTTTACTGCAGTCTTCAAGCAGACCACTAATCTCTGTCATTTTAAACATGCAAACCTATGTTTATGTATGAAGCTGAAGTTTTCTACTGCATGGGGGATAATTCATACATGCCTTTTCACATGGTGAGACGTCATTTATTTCATGCCTAACCAATGAACAAAGTAAGCTCAGTAATAAAAGAGATCCTAACAACCATGTGGCCACGTGAAAGGTCCTGTCTTAAGAAATATGCTCTGGTTCTCCAGTTGTTCTCCCTCAGTGTCGCCCCCAGCTGGCTCACGGTGTCAGCTGCCAAATGTCATAGCCTTTGACATATTCAAGCTAGATGAGAGGTGGGTAGGCCATGCCTGTCTGGCTGCTGTACATACAGTTGGGTTGCTGGCGATTGAGAAGGTTATCTGCTATATTTGTAGTCTGACCTTTAGGTAGTCCCTTGGCCCCTGCAAGGGTTAGAGAGCAATCTAGTCTGGAAAAGGTGGCTTTAACCCAAATGGCTAATGCTGGTTATTGAGAAATACATTATAATAATCTATGTAATTTATAAATCACATGAAATTGATGTTAGAATATTTGTCAATTAAAAAGTGCTTAAAATATATCCTATTTTCCCTCAATGTATACTGATTGCAATAGGTGACAGTTTGTTTCAGCCACACGCACAGTCAATGGGATTCAACAAGACTGGTAGGGGTGCTATGAATGTCTAGGGTCATGCACTGTAGAATATGCACTCACAGATCCACTCACTATGCAATGGCAGACTTACTTTTTCTTTTTTTTAAATGTCCTCTGGCAGAAGAGATCCCTCTCTACCTCTCTGTATCCGTGCAGTACCAACTCCACAAGATTAGCTTTGAAGTGGAAGGAAGACTGGATACAGTAAGAAAATACAAAAAAACATAAAAGTATTTTGGTGCACAGGTTGTAGGTTACTTATACCACTTTGTGTATCTCTTTGTGGCTGTGCAAATTAGAAATGTGATCAAGTTCCTTTAACTTCATGTTTTAGACGAGGTAAATGAAAATTTAATGTTTTGATGCAACATTGAAGAACATCTAAAAATAAATATATGCAAATGTATTTGTACTAAATTTCACAGAAAACTCAATGAATTGAAAAAGCATATGATCTTTTTTATTCATCAATAAGTCTACTTTATTTGATTTGTCTGATTAAAATGCCGTTAATTTCATTTTATAGTAAGATATGTCGCATGTTGGTAGCCTGTGTCATATGGACCCTCAGTTGACAACTAAATGTGTGATGGGTTTAAAGTGCATTGAGTTTGTCTTCCGTGCAGTGGTTCACGTATCTGTAGCCATACAAGTATCACATGCTGGTAGACTCTTATGTTCACACCAAATAGTTCATAAGGACAAGAAGGCCTGCCTTGGCTTAGAGCCCATTGATACCCTTCTATGAATGACTTGCTGTTCCTCCATTGACCTTTTGAACTTTAGATACCAATATTTGTCCTGTACCAAAAATGCATTTTAGACATTATTTCTAAGGCTACGTTTCCAAAACTAGGTCCAATGCCTGATACAGGATATTTGTTAACTGAAATCATCCCTGTGCTTTTAAAACGAATTTGAACACAAATTCATGATTTGGATTACTTTGTAACTTACTGCAGAGATACTGTAGAGTATGTGTTAAATAAATAGTAGTCAAAGCTTACCTACACACACACACACATTGTACAAGAACCATATTATCACTATACTGCACACATTCATTTCTTCAAGCTTCGTTTAACGACCTTGACATTCTGAGGGCGACATTATGGGTGTGCATAAGGGGGCGTGTCCGGCAGCTCAAGAGCATAAATTGAGGGCACAAGATTGTTCGTCCCCGCTCTCCCTTGCATTCAGGTGCGCAGACAGAGGCCTTCCCTAAACGGTACTTAACAACCTTCTTCGAAGATATGCTTTCTATTTACTATTAGACCAGTTCTGTCTTCATTTGAAAAGTTACTTTGTTGTAGCCTACATTATTAACCCATCTATTTTCGTTTTTTCTTCTGTTTTTACAATTTAATTTGGCGTTTATAATATGTAAAACGTTCTTTATTGCATGACAAGCTTTGTCAACTGCTAACATCGACGAGTAATACTAAAAATGTGTTATTGTAAATATGTTAAATTGCAACTAATAACACTTTTTTGGATTATTGTGCCTGCAGGTGTCACATATCATCGATTATACATATTAACCTTTCATATTTCTTGTTTTTAGTGAGAACTTCACCTATCAGGAAAAATGGTGAAGATTGGAATCAATGGGTAAGTTATCTTTGTTTCAAACTTGATGCATAACTTGGAGAAATGTAGGCTTGTAGTTTTCGTTATTTTGGGTTGGTCATATGCCAGGTCTCCTACCTTAAAGGCCAAAGTTCATAGTGGACCAAATAAGCCTGTCTGTGTTTAGTGCACTCTTGAGCTCAAGCTGAATGCATCATGGCAGCCGGTCCTAAGTTTAACCAGCAGCCTGAGTCTTCCCAGTGTTTGGGTCCCTTCCATTCTCTAGCTATTTATAGTTTGACCAGATCATTCACTCCCTCCCTGTCACACAATCTTATCTAACATATTCCACTGCTCCCCCTTACCACCTCTCTCTCTGCTTTCCTCAGCTGTTGCCTACTGTCTATTAATACGCCTCCAACCTTTTCCCTAAAGTTCAGAGGTCCTGGACTTTGAGTTTGAGGTTCTCATGGAGGCTCTCTTGGACTAATCTTATCCTTCTAACCTTTTTGACCCCAGTGGGTCAGCTGTCTGTCTCTGAAACGCAGGGGGATTAGTTTAATACCAATGGCTGTTTCCAAAAGCAACTTTGACAACTGTCTGACAGAAACATGAAACTAGTGCACATTGGCCCTCCAATTTAACTGTATTCAGTAGGTGTGCAGCTTGTCTATGCCTCGAGAGCTACTTAGCTGTTTGCCACTGCACTGCCGTAGTCTTGTGTAATTAGCGCAAACAGGGCACAAAGTGCAACTGAACAACTGCTATAGCAATACTGACTAAGATGACCTGTTGCGGCCAAGAACTAAATGCAATGGTACTGAAAAAAAGTGATTACAATTTGTGGCATAACTAGCAAAGCTCAAACATCAGTTGGTAGATGGGTCCTTAACGTTCATTTGTTCTTGTTGACTATTCTCTCGGTAAACGCTTTAACCCTCTAAATTGACTAATGCATTAGGCTTTAATCAGGGGTCTCTTATTTTAGACTGCAGGGTGTGTCAAATCAATGGACAAAGTCCAAGACAGGAGCATCGTTTGAATGGAGCTCTCCCCAATTGTGTGGAAAAATGTGCATATTGCTGATCTCATGAAATTCCTCAAGTCCTTAACGATTACAAGTGGCAATACATTTGTTGCAGGCACCATACAGATTTATAGCATACCACTGCTTGGTTGATAAACTTAAATTCTCATAATGGTGTTCTTGGCAATACTAGACATGAACTGTGAATAATAAAATACTTATTTCCTATACCCTTACATTAAACACAAAATGTTGTAACTTGTACAATATTAGCTTAACAACTAGACGGGTTTAGCAGAAACTTTTAGAAATATCCGTTTATTCATTCGTTCAGTTTTGTGCCATAATTGAGAGTTTGATTGGGCCAGTCTGATTTGTGATGGGCCTGCATTCTATATTAGTATTTACAGTTTCCCCCATTACCCTTTGGTAGAATAATTATTGTAGTTAATCCTACTGAACTCTACTTGTGTCATGCACCAGCGTTAGATACATTTTATGGTCAGGTATGATCAAATTTGGTGAGGTATAGCTAAAGATTTGTAGGTATTTTTTTAAACAGTGGATCAAGTGAGGCTTTACGGCAAAAAGCCAGTTCACCTCTTGATGGGTCCAATCTGTACAACAAAACTCAGAACCAGCCCTCTCCTGTTTAGGCCCTGGGTGTTAAGTGACCGTGAGCCCAACCATATTAGGAATGGACATTAGCTTCGGGCTGCTAAAGTCAAGTATTGTTCAGTCAAGGTTGGCACGACTTGTAGGGCCTGTCATCTGCTTTTTTTTGTGATGAGTTGGTGCCACCTGCTGGTAGATCATGGATTTGCTGTTTGTAGGATGGTGGAGGAGGTGTTCCCATTTAGTTTAAAAGTCATCTGAACCGACTCCTCCAACCCCAAAGTCATGTTTCTAAATTTGATTACAATAGTGTGGTATTAGTTGTTAATACGAGCTGACATTGGCTAAAATCAGAATGAAATGCTGCCTGTTACTAAGTAACTAAATGCGGGGTTTTTTTTGTTTTGTTTTTTCAGATTTGGCCGTATTGGCCGTCTGGTGACCCGTGCCGCTGCCCTCGGCGGAAAGGTTCAGGTTGTTGCCATCAATGACCCCTTCATTGACCTGGACTACATGGTGAGGATGGAGCTTTCCCCCATTAAGAGAACCGTTATTTATTAACCAAGGAAGTCGTGTGGGTCTTTAGAACTTGCTAGAGGCATTTTTAATGTTGATAAATGTTATACCTTAGTAAGCATGGTGTGTAGGCCAGGTAATGCCTCGCCGATGAAAAATTTTATCACTCACTCTCGCTCTCTACCCCTCAACCCCCTTCCCGCTTTCATTGCCTCTACTCCGCTTCGTATTGTGTAGGTCTACATGTTCAAGTATGACTCCACCCACGGAGTCTGGAAGCACGGCGAGGTGAAGGCCGAGGGTGGCAAGCTGGTTATTGGCAACCTGTCCATCACTGTCTTCCACGAGTAAGCGTCCCCCGTGAATCTCAGCGCCTAATTACAGTTGTCCTTTAGGACTGACAGGATTTGAATTGGGTTGCCATGGCACCATATGTTCAGTGTTGTCCCTAACCTTTACTGTGTTTTGTGTAGGAAGGACCCCGCTAACATCAAGTGGGGCGATGCTGGCGTTGACTACGTTGTTGAGTCTACTGGTGTTTTCACTACCATCGAGAAGGCCTCCGTAAGTAGATAGCAGGCCAAAATAGTTTGACCAATTCATCATGTTATTGATTTTATTTTCATAGGTGTTGAGCACTTTTTACCATCTCAAAGCAGACATGCGCTCAATTGGAATGAAGCGGCAATTGTAATCTTTGCTCCTTTGTTTCGGCCACTCTAGCTTCACCTGCAGGGCGGTGCCAAGAGGGTGGTGATCTCTGCCCCCAGTGCTGACGCTCCCATGTTCGTTATGGGCGTCAACCACGAGAAGTACGAGAACTCCATGAAGGTTGTCAGGTAAGAATCTCCGCCCTTTCCACTAGGCCTCTGGCCAGCTAAATGAGCTAATGTCAACACATTTGTGGTAAATTGTGTAAGCGCTATCATAAAGGTGTATACTGAAAACCTCCTATTTCTGTAATCCATTTCATCACTGATTTAAAATCAGTTGTTGATAAGACTGTTTTAAATATAAGGCTTGTGGGGTATTGACCCTTCTGGGTGTTCTCGCTTCCATAGCAATGCTTCTTGCACAACCAACTGCCTGGCTCCCATGGCCAAGGTCATCAACGACAACTTCACCATCATCGAGGGTCTCATGGTAGGAATCAACGGCTTGACCTGACTCCTGACCCCTGCCTATTCTTTGACCCTGCACTACACTCCCTCAGTCTTCGCTGAATGATCTTCTTTCTCTCTTTCTCTCTTTCTCTCTTTCTCTCAGAGCACTGTGCACGCTGTCACAGCCACACAGAAGACCGTGGACGGGCCCTCTGGTAAGCTGTGGAGGGACGGACGTGGTGCATCTCAGAACATCATCCCCGCCTCCACCGGTGCTGCCAAGGCAGTGGGAAAGGTCATCCCCGAGCTCAACGGGTACGCAACTGTTGTTTCCTTTGTGGATTGCTAATGGCTGTCTGGCCAGTTCCTCTTAAACCTGCCAGACTCATCTTGTTAAAAAAAAAAGCCAGAATAAGATCGGGGAGGGTGGGTGGGACAAGGCTTGTGTTGGGCCTTTGCTGGTGTCGCTGCTTTCACACCGTAAATCTCAGAATCTAGCCGTTTTTTTCGCATGAGCTAATGGAGTATTTTTGCCTATAAAATTCAACGCACTACACTTGGATGTCCATATTCAGGCCAGAACGAATAGCTCTTTGTCCACGTCTCAACATGTGTAGTTTGTGCTTAGTTGCACTTTGATTGTCTAGTCTTAACATGTACTAGGCAATGAAGTGCCATGGCACAGCTGACTCTGAGGTAAAGCAATGGAATGCACCTGCAGTCATTTTGCTTGGCAAATTGGTTGTTTTAATTTAGCTTCTCATTAATACATCTAGCTAAGACTGTTAAGATTAACTGAGTTTAACCTTTGTGCTCTCCAACAGCAAAATCACCGGAATGGCTTTCCGTGTCCCCACCCCCAACGTCTCAGTGGTCGACCTGACCGTTCGCCTGGAGAAGCCCGTAAGCCATGGTCTTCCTCCTTACCACTAAAGATCTCATTCAGTAGCGTGTTCTCCATTGTTATTGAGTCATCTTTCCAGTGTTCTGATCCCCTCGCTGCATTAGGATTTTAGCAGTGTTTTGCTTTCTGTTTTTTTTTTTTAAATAATTGTTTTTACTTCTCAAGGCCAAGTACGATGACATCAAGAAGGTCATGAAGGCTGCGGCTGAGGGACCCATGAAGGGAGTTCTTGGATACACAGAGGACCAGGTAACTTTGACAGCAATGACGCTTTTGTTAGTGAAGAACTGTGTCCGAACAAGTGTACAGACTGGATGGTGCCATCTGTTTGCCTTGGAAGTGCAATATTTTTCACCTCAAGTTCACACCTTGCTATGTCATAGTTTAGACACTAGGGGGTGACACTGTAGCAACCATTTAAACTAAATCTTCAACTTCATCCTAAAACATTTTCTCCTCTCCCCGTTTTTAAGGTTGTGTCCACAGACTTCAACAGTGACAGCCGCTCCTCTATCTTTGATGCTGGTGCAGGCATTGCACTCAACGACCACTTTGTCAAGCTGGTTTCATGGTGCGCACAACTCTTAAACACGTAGACACTACTTTATGAACAGTATAGGCCTACTTAGTATTTTCCTTTTCTGTTGGCCTGGTTGTACCGTAGGCCTAGACTGAGACACTGGACACTAAAAATACATTTGATAGCCTCAGACTATTTTCCTTGAGTCACATTATTTAGCAAATTTTAATGCCCAGCAAATGACTACCCTTAATTGGTAAGAGACACTGTTAAACCTGCGCCTTGTCAATGGCAGTTTTAAAGTTTCATTCCTTTCATTCCTCAAGATTATTGCATGTATTCTCAACATCTGTGTCCCCTTTCCTTTCAGGTACGACAATGAGTTCGGCTACAGCCACCGCGTGTGCGACCTGGTCCTGCACATGTTCACCAAGGAGTAAAGTGTTGCAACAACTTATTCCTCCTCCTGAAGGGACTGATTCCATCAGTCCAACAGGGAAAGACCATGTAGTGAAACATGTTGGCCAAAACCTTTTTATAATAAAGACTTTCAATAGTTTTGGGTTTTTGTTGATTTTCCTTATTTGTTTGTTCTCCACACACTTCTACAGTCTCATTAAACACATTTTTGGGCACTGGTAAGACTCGACGCAGATTTTAAATTGTCAGGCCGCTTTAGGCAATAGTCCACACATACCTGGTGCCTGTCACGCAGTAACATCTCTACATCTAAATTACAATGAGTTTAATGTCCTATCTATTAAATGTAACTTGTACTGTTTGATTTGACCTGTAGAACGTCTTTTGAACCATTGATTTGTAAGGTAAATGTTCAGTTTTGAGGTGCGCCTCTACTTCAGAGAATACGGTAGCTAAAAGCCGCAGTAACTTGCTTGTTTATTGCTAGTACATGGTCTTAACTGCACCTTTACCTCAGCGCACCGCTGTCCTCCAATTCTTTTAACGTTTTTTAAGCCTAGGTAGGTTGACTACTTTCTGCATTTTACATTTATTCTGTAAACCTGCTATTAACCTAAACAATATCATAGGCTTTTTGTAAGTCTGCTTTTGTGTATCTACAAGTACGCCAGTTCTTCATTTGGAAATTTGAAAGGTAGTGTTTTATACCTATTAAGTATTATTTAAGGAATTAGCTGTGAAGCTAAATAAAGGACTGTGTTCATGCCGGATTTCGAGCATTTCAGATTTTCCTACACTAGCATGAATCCATTATTGGGAGAGAACGCGTTTCTGGTCCACCAACATCAGCATACTCAAATGGCCGGACAGACCGATTATATGGGCCTAGATTCACCTGAGGCGGGTATGTTTGGTGATCACAACGGCTTCGGACAAGATGGGATATCCGGACTGGACTTTAACGCGCTCCCACCGTCAGGTCTATCGTATTTTCATCTGAACAGCTCGGGTAACCGCGCGCCACCTCCCCCAGCAGCAATGGCCCTTCGTAATGACCTGGGTTCTAATATCAGCGTTCTGAAGACACTGAACTTGCGTTTCCGTTGCTTTTTGGCTAAGGTGCATGAACTTGAGCGACGAAATAAAGCTTTGGAGAAACAGCTTCAGCAAGCGTTGGACAATAATGGTGAGAATGGAGACGGACACTTGAATAAGCCGTTGACTAAAGAAATGGGGGTCCAAACTGGCTTTGTTGGGCCCATTCCAGTTAGGCCCGGACTGATTCCGCTTCATAACGCCAATAACTCGGCCTACTTGCCAGGAGGCCTACTTTCTCCATCCCTAAACCCATATCTTTCGTTTGAATCCAATTCAAAATCCTCCACTGGGAATGCGTTTAATAGTGTTACAGATTCAAACTCCAACCTCACTTCTACACATTTTTCCATCAGCCCAGCACGAACTCCCACAGATCCATACAAGACCATAGCAAACAACATAAATGAGAAATATGTCAGTACTGGGACCGGAATGCATACAAGCACCAACAACCAGTCCACTCGGTTTACCGGCAATACTTGGTCCTATAACCACACACCCCGGTTTGGCGTCTGTACTGGGAGGGAGCACCGCGTGACCGTCCCTTCTGTGTCCTGGCCGGTGCACTCTGATGGTGTTGGGGTCCAAATCGATACCATCACACCTGAGATAAGAGCCTTGTACAACGTCCTGGGTAAAGTGAAGAGGGAGCGAGATGAGTATAAGAGACGGTAAGGATAAATAAGTATAAAATACAAACTCTATGTACATATGCATCGTTATAGTGAGACCATTGGCTACTAGGCCTCTGTGCCATAGTTGAGTGTTTGTGCTTCCCATCTGTGTTACCATTTGAGGTCTTCTTGAAAAGACATGTCAGTTTTCAGGCAAGATTCATATGTAAAGCAGACAATATATTAAACCAGCAAGCTAAAATCAGAGATTTGTGTTTTGTCTTAGTTTGCATGACTGAGATCAGACTGTCTGATGCCCATCCCTCCAGATGTGGGTGTACATTTCAATATAACTTATGCATGCATGCATACACAGTATACCAATTTGTATATACTGCAGTCGTGCGTTTTTGATTACTGAGCTTGCGTTTTTATCTCTCTCGATTACATATATAGGCTAGTAAGTCTGCTGTGTTTGATAGAGCTCTCTTAATATTTTCAGTTTGAAGATGTACACAGGATGTTGCCATGTTATTTCAATGGAAGTTCAAGAAGCCAAGCCTGTAGCTACCCCCACCCTTCCCATTCTCTCTCTCTCACTCTCTCTCTCTCTCTCTCTCTCTCTCTCTCTCTCTCTCTCTCTCTCTCTGTTTCTCTTGCTTGGCCTCTCTTCCCCTCTAAAATACTCATTCTCTCTCCCCCCGCCCCCCTCCTTCTTGCGTTCGTCCCAGCCAGCACCTGCAATGCAGCAGTGTACCGGGTGCTTTTGCCACTAGTGTTGATGTCGCCAGAGGACATCTGCACCTCATTCGTATCTTTCACTCTCTAATTCCCTTGTTTTCCACTCTCATTGTCTCTTTATTTAGTGTCTCTCTACCATTCTGCAGCTCAAATTTAGCTCTCTCCCATTCCCTTTACTGCACTGATGCGCACTCTCGTCTCACACATTTATATTTATTTCTCCCCTCGGTCTCCATCTGCTTCTCACACAAACGCACATACACACACCGACACACGCAAACGTCCGCTCTCCTCTTCCAACCCTGTTCCCTTGCCACTTGCGTAGTTGTCCTCTGCAGCGTCAGTGATGTGCTGACATCATCAGTGCCGAGCCCAATGACATCAGCCGATTCAGAAGGGCCAGTGCTTAGTCTGAAGCGTCCCCTGCCACACTACTAAAGGCCAGCGCCACCATCAGCCTTCTCTCCCCTTGCCCCCATGGCTCTGTCTCTCCTCAGTTGGCACAGCGAGGATCACAGACACAATGGGCTTGTCCAGTCAATCTCCCGGCGGAAAGGTCAAGGGAAGTAAAGGATCCCGTTTGTTGAGATGGGACGAAAAATCAGCAACTCCGTTATCAGCCTTGTCTTTCTCGTTCAGACGATCGACAAACACTGACAAATGAACGCAGCCAGTGACAATGAAGTGTTATCTTACAGAGGTAAAGAATAAGGGAAACATAACGTCCATGGAGGAAAAGCAGAGAACTGAGTGTACCATATGTTTACATATATTATAGCCTGTCGCAACACAGCATTGTCAAGCCCCTCAGCAACAGGCAGTAAGTTTCCAGTCAGTAGACGGCCACTTTTTATTGCCCACGTGAGGAGACTACCGAGAGCACTTCGGCTGCTCCCTGCGACGCGCCCTCCCACACTCCCTCACTCAGCGAAAAACCAGGGCCACTTCTCTAAGATGGCTCTTGGGTCGGCCCAAACATGGATACTGCATGGCAGCGTGTTACATAAGAAGAGCTGTGTAATGTGGAAGGAAGATTGTTGGCTGTGGGTTGGTACTGCATTAGGGTACATGAGGCTGTTTTAATGTACGTGTGTGTGTGTGTGTGTGTGTGTGTGTGTGTGTGTGTGTGTGTGTGTGTGTGTGTGTGTGTGTGTGTGTGTGTGGTGTACCCATTTCAGATTCAGCTTTGCTTCTATGTGAGATAACAGTGGTAGCTATGGCTGAGCAGAATAGCATCAGGCACCGCTGCATGGATTGGTGGATGACTCTCCAGTTGAACGGGCATGTCTGTGGGGTTGTTGACTGAAATAGTTGTATAGGTTGTAGCTTTAGGTTGACTGGATCAACATAGTGTTTATATTTTGGTGATTAATAACCTTTGTGTTGTGCAACTCGTGGATAATGTCCTGCTCCAGTGTGTTTCCCTTAAGTAATGTCCCATGCAACTCTGTTCTCATCTGTGTGTCTGTAGATGGGAGGAGGAATACACAGTTCGAGTGGACCTGCAGGAAAAACTAGGGGAAATGGAGGAGGTAAGCTCACCCACAAAACAAGATGAACAACATCAACGTACGACCCCTGCATTGACAGCAGCAAACACAGGGACTCACCACCTGCTGGGTAAACCAGACCGTCACATATTTCTTTGTTTGTGTGTACGTGTGCTTGCATGTGTGTGTGTGTGTGTGTGTGTGTGTGTGTGTGTGTGTGTGTGCACGTTGGCAGGACCTCCAGGAGAGCGAGGTGTGCCAGGATGAGCTCGCCCTGCGAGTCAAACAGCTGAAGGCCGAGTTGGTTCTCTTCAAAGGCCTCATGAGCAACGTGAGTAACGTGAGTCCCCGAGGCTTCCTGCAAAGGACTCTGCTTTGTAAAATGAAGGAGCATGCTTCAAGGAAATAACTTACTCAACGTTTGAGTGATCAAAAATGACGCCAAGCAAATCCAATTATGATAGTGGATTTGAGTCAATCACAGTCTCCCACCCCTTTTCTCTTTCTCTCTCTCTCCCTTTACCACTCGCTCTCTTTATCGATCAGAACCTGTCGGACCTGGACAGTAAGATCCAGGAGAAGGCCATGAAGGTCGACATGGACATCTGCCGTAGGATCGACATCACCGCCCGCCTCTGTGACGTGGCCCAACAGAGAAACTGTGAAGACATGATCAACATCTTCCAGGTATGGGTGCCCTGGCAGCTCACCGGGCAGAGAGCACATGCCATGGACGGCCAGTCCTCAACACAGAGGCCTAGGTTCAATTTCCGGCCTGTGGTCATTTGCTGCACGTCATCCCCACTCTCTATTCCTTGCCTTTCCTGTCTCTCTCTGTACTATGCTATCAAGTAAAGCAGAAAAAAAACATCTTCCAGATAGAGTGCGGTGTGTGTGTGTGTGTGTGATTGGGCAGTCTTGTCTGTTAAGAAACATCCATCAGGTAATAAATCAAACAGTGGTTTTAATGGACTGGCCTTTCTCTGTTCATCTGTTCTGCAGGTTGCAACACCTCCCTCCACTTTGGCTTTTAATGGACTGGCCTTTCTCCGTTTATCTGTTCTGCAGGTTGCAACACCTCCCTCCACTTTGGCTCGCAGGCCCCACAAACAAACCGCCCAATCGGTGAAGGGTGTTGATAGTGATGAGCTGTTCAGCATGTCAGAAAGTGAGGCTGGCGAAGCCAAGGAGGAGGAGGAGGAGGAGGAGGAATCGGGCTGCACGTCCGCCAATCAGATCAACGAAGAGATGCAGAGGATGCTGAATCAGCTGTGGGTAACACTTGTGTGTTTGCTGTGTGTGTGTGTGTGTGTATATGTGTGTATGTGTTGGCATGCGCATCTTTGTGCATACACAATCACATGTATGTTCATGTGTGCCTGCGTATGAATGTATGTGGTTGTGTGTGTGTGTGTGTGTGTGTGTGTGTGTGTGTGTGTGTGTGTGTGTGTGTGTGTGTGTGTGTGTGTGTGTGTGTGTTTCCTCTCCCAGGAGGGAGTGTGAGTTTGAGGATGACTGTGACAGCCTGGCCTGGGAGGAGACGGAAGAGACACTGCTGCTGTGGGGGGACTTCCCGGGCTACAGCTCGGGCATGGAGGCCCAGGGGGAGGTAGGACCACCAGCCACGGCCACACGGCACGCTAGTACGACACTGGATGTTCACACGGGAAAGGGGTTCATTTTGATAATCAAATTAGTTTATTTATTTAAAAATGTTTTACCTTTATTTGACCAGGTTAGTTTAATTGAGATTCAGATCCGGTGCTCTTTCACGTTCCGATAGTAGAACAAATGAGGCGGTGCCTTGGCAGAGCTGGTTCAGGCGGGCAACTCAGACACAGTATTTAGCCACAGCACGCCAATCAACCATCCGCATGTGCTCAATAGTTAAATACGGTCTACTGAGACCACAGTGCTCACCACTGCACCACACACTATGCACCTGCTCACCACTGCACCACACACTATGCACCTGCTTTTGCTGCTGCCCACCTCCACTCCAGCTTCCACCTATCTGAGGTCTGTTGCTCAGTATCTGTCAGGGGAAATCAGCAGGTATCTGCTCCCTCCCCATGGTCACAGGCTCTCTGATTGTATATGATCTCGGATGGGAAAGTAATTCAGAGGAGCAGACCCTTGACGACATCTTTCAATGTTTTACCATGTATTACAATAAACACTTAAACATATCATAAGTTGTCCTGACTGAAACATGCTAAATTTGTTTAGAAAAAAGTCTCAGATAAGAAATGGTAGTTCCCTAGCACAAGGGCTACATGTTTACTTTGGAAATTACTCTGTGGGTTCTCATTTAGACACTTAAAGAGGATTCTGTTTTTTTATAGAGTATGTCGCAGGGTCAGTGTCCTTATTAACTGCCCCGATAGAGCTGTCGCTTTTAGACTATAATGACGTTTGAAAACCTTGAGCCCTGCGTTCACAGATAGCATTAAGGTGTTTGCACCAACAGGCAAACAGGATGAAGCTAATCTGGCTAAACCCTTCATGAGAACAGACACTCTGCTGCCAAGTGGGTGCGCATGTAACATATAATATAGTATAATGTGTGTAAGTACCAATTAGGGAATATGTTAGAATAGAAAGAATTTAAATTGTATGCCCCATGTTCCCCACACCAGGTAGTGAAAATGTAGGACTTCTCAATTCCTATTTCTAATTGTCATGATCTTTTTCTTTCCCTCGTACATAATGCAAAACCCCCAACAGCAGGAGGAGTCAATCGAGAAGGTGATCAATGACACAGAGTCCTTGTTTAAATCCAGAGAGAAAGACTACCAGGACACCATTGACCAGATAGAGGTAAGACGGGGAGGGAGGAGGAGGGAGAGGGTGATGCAGAGGCGGGTGGTGTGTGTGAAGAAATCCCTTTACTTTAATAACTGGCATAGATTACAATGTGATACAGGCAAGGGATCCAATTTGTCCATATGCGTTCTGTGATTAAATCACATTTTAATACAACAATGGACTAAAAGACTACTCTTCTATATATGTAAAAATCACTGTACTAATAACTATTAAAATACAAAAAAAAACATTTATGACTAACTGTCTTCACATTTGGAACCAGGTCTTGTCCGTGTCTGTGCAGTTGGCCCTTAAAGATGTAAGCGCCGGCACTGCTCCTGTTGCAGTTTGTTCCGAGGCACGGACTGAGACTGCCGCATGAGAGGGCTATGCTATTTTAAACCCTGCTGAGTGATAAAGCACTTCTTAGGGAGCCAGCCACCAGTCTAGCTCACAAAGGTCCTAGAGTTCCCAGATAATGTATTCAAGTCATGAGTCATTCTGGCACGCAGCGGAGTCATACAAGTCTGTCAGTACTGGGATAGACAGAACGCGTCCAGTTCTTGATGGAGGCATGGCTCAGAGGAAGGGGCATATCTTGTTGTGTGCCATGTTGTGGAGCCATTTTATAACAAGTGAAAGCTCAGGTTAGGATAGTTTAGGATATATTGTTATTATTATTCATAACAAGTTTGAATAAACGGAATGTTTTTTAAGATATTTTCTATACTAGTTTCCGGTATCTGTTTGACAGTGAAGAGACAATTGAAGTCCAGTTGTTTAACCACCTCTCCGTGTCTCTCGTCAGTTGGAGCTTGCCACAGCTAAGAGTGACATGAACCGCCACCTGCATGAGTACATGGAGATGTGCTCCATGAAGAGAGGCCTGGATGTTCAGATGGAGACCTGCAGGAGACTCATCACGCAAAGTGGAGACAGGTGGGACACCCCAAGCACACAGACAGACAGGTAACACAGGCGGACAGCTGGACTATTCCTCTTTTCCAGACATACAGCTTGACCTTCTCTCTAGCGTAAAATGTCAAATTTGCGGAGAGGTAGATTATAGAACATATTATGCCTACAAAGACACTACCACACACCTGCAAATAGACCGAGAACAAACACAGTCTGATCAGAAAGAAGACTAACGGATGACTCATACCATAAATACAAATCTCAACTAACCTGAGCTCCTACGGCATCCAACCGTCTGTGTCTCTCACAGTGATGCCCCCTCCTTGATCACCATGGCAGTCGAAGACTCGGACGACGGAGATGGAGAAAGAAAGAAACTGGCACTTCCTGCTGACACGGAGAGTAACAAGCCCTATTGTGACATCAGCAGCGTCCCTTCTTTAACATGGAAGAAGCCTTAACACCCCCTATGACATTCTGTCACTGGTTTTCTAACCGTGTTAAAATAGTGCTGTTTACATTTTTTGGGGTCATTGTGAAAAACCAGCTCTTTTTTGACGAGGCTCTAGCCAAGTGAGTGAACACATGTTATTGGCCACCACTGCCCCCTTGTGGTTTTAGATTTTACTACACTGAGGGTAGCGGTAAAACGTTAAGATGGCACTATCCGGCAAATTATTTAGCAAGGCGTTGTTTGGTAAACCAGAAAATAATAGGACACGAATAATCAAGAAATGCACCTCTTTGCTTTCATTCACATATTGTACTTGCTCTTCATTGGAAGATCAAGTAAAAAAAAAATACTGACAGTTTCTGTATTGAAAAACACATTTGAATGTGTTCATACCTGCCTGGACAAAAAAAAGAGCAAATAATTGCACAAGAAAGACATTGCACATGATGTTTATTTGTTGACTACAAAATATAAAGTTTATATTTTTATTATTTCGAATAGTAAATCATATTTTCATGATATCATAGCCATTTGCTGATGTTTCTATTAAAACATTAAGTTTCCCCAGTCAAGACCTGTATGGATATTTCAAATTGGTCCACACAATATGCAATATCAAGCAATAGATTACTGATTGGTTTCAGTTCCTTGTCACAAAGAAACATTGAAGACCATAGATGATTAGATGCTCTTAGCAGGCTCTTAATGCACATAGGTAGATGGGCAAAGCTTACACGCAGTCTTGTTGTGCCAGCTCAAGAAAATATATCTGAAGCTTGTAAAAGACATTCTTGTCTTCTGGAATCTAGACACAATTTGGTAACTGAAACCCTTTTCACACTGTTATTCTGACCTGAACTGTACTGTATTGAAACTGATATTTTCAAACATGTTGTCCTTTCCAATAATAATCTAGTACTTACATAAGCCTGTGCAGGACAGTAATGTTCAGATCAGTTTGTGTTGGCTCCTTGCAGTAGTTTAAGAAAGGTACAATGTTCATTGTGCCTTTTGGATTGATGCTTTTTGCTGTTAAAAACTCTAGCCCACTGACGCTAAACACAAATGAGTTTAAAATTAAAGTAGGACTAACAAATCATATAACACATGCATATCACATCATCTTAATTTTTTATTATTTTGTATTATTGATTACTATTTGAAAAGGTTCTTTCTCAATGTACAGTTTATAAATTACAACATACAAAGCAACGTATATTATTATATTGCATATGTAATAGTAGCGCTGTATATAATGCATAAACCCGTATTGATTTATGCAGACATGGAGATTAGGAAAGCATGTCAGGGGTTCTGCAAGAAGAAGGAACTTAAACACAGGAAGCCATGTTAAAGAGAGTGCCCTGGAATATAGATGCAGAGCGGTGTGTAAGAGCATGTTTGTAAGCAAGTGCTTCTGTCACTCTGTTTGTGTTTGTATTATGATAATGATGATTTTCAATTTACCAGTTGAACCATTTAGTAGAACACCCATCATAAATATTGTCTGCTTATTCAGTGATCTCGCCTCTATTTACCGCAATTAATAAACTCAGTATACTGACCAAACAAAACAAACAAAAAAAGCATACACTGCAAAACTGTCTATCCAATTAAATTACCAACCCATTTTCAGAATGCAACTCTTCACAGAAGCTCTTCAAGTAAACTTTGTAAGCATTTAACAAGGTGTAAATAGAATGTGTTGAAATGTTTACTTCAAGTACTGAAAGATTGAGAATTGTGTGTTTGATGGAAGAAAAACTACTTCCGGTCTCAGACCAAAGCTTTTGTTGTGGCAGAAGATGGGATTTTTGATATCTCCGTTTTATTTCCCAGGGTGACTGCTTTCATCACAGTGTGTGGCTTGGAAAGACGCCTGGGTTGGGTACAGTAATAAAGTTTGGGTGGGGGGCAATAGCTTTTATTTGAGCCTGCAAACTCACTGAATAACACTGGATGAAAGATTTCTGGGAAAGGGTGAAACGATACGCAGAATAAATGCTTTGGAACAAGTCTGCTGTTTAAAGAGAGTTTATTTCAGTTCAGCTTTCTAGTTCTTTTCCTCTAACCCCCAGTGATTTAGCTAATTGCCCTTCATGTTCTCTCCATTAAACATTTCCTGATAGCTAAGCATAGAGGATGAGGTGAAGAAACAACAACTATTAAACACATCAATATTCAAGCAACAGAACAGCCAACAGACCCATTTTAGGAGGAACAAAGCCACATGCTCAGTCAGCACCACAGCCCCAGTTTCTCTGAATGCATTCCAAGCAGGTCAGGGTGTTGTGGAGCTTGGCGTGCGTGAGGAGAAGCCCCACAGGGTGGTTTATTAGCTGTGTGTGCGTCTACATTGGTCTGCAGGTGTGATGGTGGTGAGCTCAACCCCATCATGGTCAATTTCTGCTTGCCACACAGGATTTCCTGCTTACTGTGGGAGAGAGCTAGGAAGTCAGTTGAGGTTAATGTTTACCTAGACATTCATGCTACGTAGATCTACATCTGGTATTATGTATTGTGAGAAAACATATTTTTAAAGACCTGCTCTGGTAATCTTGACAGAAAAATACATGTGTATTTATTATAGATTATAAAATTTAAATTAAAAGGCTGTAACACCAAATGCCTTCCCTGTGTCATGTTATTTCCGACATACATTTCTACATAATATTGCAACAGGGCCATTCAGGCCAGGACAAGGTGTCAAGGGCCTGTGTGACAAGTGCATTTGTTAGCATGTGTGAAAGGCAATATATATATTATAGATATAAATTATACTGCATAGGTTTTATAGATATAGATGATAACTCTTATTGAACTAAACAAAAAATTATACATTTTATGCAACAATTAATACGAGAAATTATATGTCTTTGTAGCACTGTCTCCCACATCTGCCCCTGTCCCACCAGCCACAGACTCGATGCTGTCCTGTCCTCTAGCTTGACCAAGCCCCTAGGCACTACAGCAGTGGTACTAATGTCAGAACGATGGGTAATGGAGTGTAACTGCGTGTGTGCATGTGTATGTGCGCGCGTGAAAAAGGGTTTAAGTCAGAGTTTGCAACTCATCCATCTGGTTTACAAACTAAAACACTTCGCATTTAATTTAATAAATTCGTTGTTTCACGGTAGTACTGTTTTTGTTCCAGCCATCGATTGAGATTGCTGACAAAGCCAGGGACAGTCCCCGCTGCGCAGGCACAGCACCACTGGCGCTGCTCGGTTGTTGAATATAGCCTACTTAAAAAAAATCGAAACTTCACGTCATATGCTTATACAAAAGTGTATCTCAGTTACTGAACCAAGAAAATGTTTTACAAATAATTTAAATAATTGTCGTCTTTACATAAAGGCACGTCTAGTCTCTGTCACGCTCTCTCTCTCTCTCTCTCTCTCTCTCTCTCTCTCTCTCTCTCTCTCTCTCTCTCTCTCTCTCTCTCTCTCTCTCTCTCTCTCTCTCTCTCTCTTCCCCCTCTCTCCATCTCTCTCTCCCTCTCTAGCGCGTATGCGCTCACGCACCCAGCGCCCCCATCCTCTCCTCTCCCTCTATAGCCTACCTCGGATCCAGACATTTATAAATTGCTACCGAGATGTGAGTACTCAAAAAAATACATTCAGTATTTAAATATTTTGTTCTGATATTTATCCCAAATATCCGATGAATGTGTTTGAATTTTTGTAGGCTACTTTTAGAATGTTATTGATGTTTGTTTGCTTGTTTATGTTGTGTTAATCTCTATGTTGCGTAAAGCTACAAGATGTATGATTAAAATTCAAATACCAGTGTGTTTTATGTAACTTACTGAGCATTATTAAAAAATGTTGATATTTTATTCAGTCAGACCAATCAATATTGCAATGACTCATTGTGACTCATTCAACACTCAGCTATAGACCTACTCATTTCCTTTGCCTTTTGTATACTTCAAACATCATGAAGTGGTAATCTAAATTATTGTTTTATGTTAACGTTTTTTGTTTTTTTTTACTCATGACATACAATTATCCCTGTTTCCTTATCTCGCAGTCAAATCCATCCATTTTTGTTAAAAGCAGCCTCGATGGCTGTTTACCACTAATCTCCATTTTGCCAGAGAGGATGGAAAGCCTGTGTAATTCAGTCTGCCTTATCTGAATGACAGAAGGCTACGGCTGTTGTAGGGGGTAGCATTTTAGACGAGTTCAAACAGGCCGTTGTGACATTGTCACCTTGTCCTGGCCTGAATAGGCCTATCACTATTATCACTATAGCTATGTAAGAAATAACATGACTCAAAAGAGGAAGTGTGGTGTTTACTGCTTTTCAGTTTCATTTTAGGCTTTGTTGGATTCATACTCAGTCAATATGTTAAATCTTTTATATTCTACAATCTTCCCAACTTTAACCTTTCACTTCCCTTACCAATACCTCTGCTCAGGACTACTCCAGAGGCAGGTACTCCGGGAGGGCCAGGGGGAGCGGAGGGAGAGGGGGGGGCCCCGGCCCCAGCCCCTAACCTTACCAGCAACAGGAGACTACAACAGACACAGGCTCAAGTGGACGAGGTAAGGAAAGGAAGAAGGAGGTTTGTTTGTGAGTGTGTGTGTGTGTGTGTGTGTGTGTGTGTGTGTGTGTGTGTGTGTGTGTGTGTGTGTGTGTGTGTGTGTGTGTGTGTGTGTGTGTGTGTGTGTGTGTGTGTGTGTGTGTGTGTGTGTGTGTGTGTGTGTGTGTGTGTGTGTGTGTGTGTGTGTGTGTGTGTGTGTGTGTGTGCATGCGTGCGTGCGCGTGCGTGCGTGCGTGCAGAAAGCGGCGTATATATACATTTTAGACAGTGATATTAAAGATGAGATAGAGAGAGCGTACAAGAGTACAATGAGAGAAGGATGGTGAAAGGGGTGGAAAAGATGAACTACTGAAGACAAGGAGGGATGATAAGAAGTCCTAAAGGGAAATCATGAGATGCTACCCTTGTATTTACAAGTTTTGAACATAGGTACTCTTGAAAAAGATATAAAC
The DNA here is from genome assembly GCA_026901105.3 of Galaxias olidus. Taxonomy (NCBI): domain Eukaryota; kingdom Metazoa; phylum Chordata; class Actinopteri; order Galaxiiformes; family Galaxiidae; genus Galaxias; species Galaxias olidus. The sequence goes on from JAPMUY010001302.1 coordinate 69,131, forward strand.
AAGGGGTCTGTATTATTAATGCCATCCAACGTTTATGATTGTTATTCCAACAGGATGTGATATAGATTATTTGCTGTTGCACTGTCTGGCTGGGTCTTAATATCAGTCGTGACTTGCACAGCAGACCACTGATACGCTCTCATAGTGATTTGATTTCAGCAGCAGCAGACCTAACCTGTACTGTTATCACATTTATTTTCAGTCCTAATTGGTTCATTAAGCTTTGCTGTGTCTTGACTATGACACTTCAGATTAGTTTGAATGAAGTTGTTTGGTTTCTAAACCTGTAAATTATGAGACAAAAAAAGTAAATCAAATTCAAAGGTAACAGGTGGTAATATAAGGTGCTACTGGCTGCTGGGGTTCACGTGCTACACTCACTACACTCTCGCCCTCAGGTGGTGGACATCATGCGCGTGAACGTGGACAAGGTCTTGGAGAGAGATCAGAAGCTGTCGGAGCTGGACGACCGGGCCGACGCGCTGCAGGCTGGGGCCTCGCAGTTTGAGAGCAGCGCAGCCAAGTTGAAGAACAAATATTGGTGGAAAAACTGCAAGGTGTGTGTACAGGGAGTGGTGGGAGGGTTTAATTATTGTGTGTGTTGGTGATTGATTGTAGGTGGAAATGGGAGTGTATTATGTTTGGGTTTTGGTGTTTTAAAGTGGGTTGAAATTGTTGATTTGTGTGTAGAATAGGGGTGGGAGGTGTGTATGCACGCATGAGTGTGCATACCTGTGCCCATAGATACGTGTGATAGTATGATTCAGATGGGTTTGGATGGTTCGCTGGAAAACCTTGCACATTTCAAGGTCACCCTCAATGTGACCTGAAGTAGAGCGGAAGTGTATAATTAATGTTTCTATAAAGAGAACCAAAGCCTTTTTTAAAGTAATTTGTTATATAACCTTCACACCGGTCAGCCTTTGAACCATAAAATGAGTGTGTCGTTTTCTTGCTGAGACATGAATAGTGCAATTGCCCAGGTAGTCACACTATGTGTCCTCTTTTCAGTTGTTTTCCGTATGAAAATCAGGAATTAAAATTAATCGCCACAGAACGGCAGAACTTCAGTAAAAGGAAAAAAAATTTGCAAAGTAATACAGTTATATATTTTTTGCTTGTTTAATGTTTTTAACACAAAATAATACTTTATTTTAAGTTTGCTGATGAATGCATTGTTAAAATATGCTACCACGTTTGTTTTTGGTACAAATTGTCACAGGCTATTTTCCCATGCTGGTAGCTTTCTGCTTGTCTCTTTGATTCCTTTGGCACGCTAACCATATTAGATATCCAGATCCCTCCTTAAAACGGTCTTATATCTATATATCTCTCTCTCTCACAACACAAGCTCATAAATCCCTCCTCTCTCAGCCTGTCAATCTCAAAACTGGGCTGTTACTTGACCAATCAGGAGTTAGCACTGAAAAAGTAAAAGGATTATGCAGGAGACAGCGGGGAGGGGTAGAAATCACAATCTGGATTATGATGGCAGCCACGGATTAACATCCCAGCTGTGACGTAATCCCCCCCTCGCCAAAAAACAACCCTCCCCCAACACTCCCTCTTCTATCATGCCCTTCTCTCCCTCATTCCCATGCTGTATTTCTGTCACTCTGCTCTGTCACTCTGCTCTCTCTCTTGTCCCACTTTTAATCTATATATAATTATTTTGTGTGTACACACATTAAAATAGGATAGTGCTTATCGTATATTTTCCACTTTCCATCCTTTTCCCCCACTCTGCCATATTTCTCTCTCTAACCTCTTGTTGGATCCAATCCCAGTCATCCAGGACACTACCCTGCCCCCAACCAGTTTTATTCCCTTTCTGACCGTATCTTTGGCTCATAGGATGTACGGGTGTATTTATGTTATCTGGTCGGCTAAGACATCGTGTTCGCTCAAGAATCTACTGCCACAGTGGTTCAGGGAAAGATACCTGTTTTGTTATGTTTGCGTGCAAAATTTTTGAGAGACAAAAAAGCCATGAAAAAAGTAGATACAAATTTAATGGGAACGCCCATCAACAACATGTGATCAGGTGCAAATACAAATGAAAATAGAGGTTACCAGACAATTAAACCCTCATTTGTTTCATCACTTTGACTTGTCTACCCTTCACTGCAGGTAGGATCCTCATTTAGCAGTAATTATGTATGGATGTATGTTTGAAGTTGTTCATAACACATGCAAACATTTGTATAATTGAGGGGGGAAATTGAGAATTGTGCAAAAGGTAAATCTGATGAGGCAAGGCCCCCTCTATTCCTCCTTCTCCATCCAAAACTCAAATCACAGTGGTTAACCTTTTCATTTTTGCATGTATTTCTTTTCAGATGATGATCATCATGGCAGTCATAGGAGTTATATGTGTTGGAGTCGTCTTCTGTAAGTACATCATTGTACACAGCTCAAATTATGAATTACTGTTTCAGAAGTATTTACTGTTTCAGAAGTATTCATTTTCTTTCAGAAGACTTCTACTGTTGAGATCATATTGTGAGAGAGATCCTGAGTTCAAATTGAACAAACATTCCAGAAAAACTCTTTCTAAGATGCTCCCGTTGTGTCCTCTTCTAGTGTATTTCTTCTACTGAGATGGTCTTCAGGGATGGACAGTGCAGACAACCAGAACCAAGCCAAATTCAGCCTCTCTCCTGCGTACTATCCCTATCAACCCCTTTCTTCTCACCGATGCCTTCCTTATATACAATGCATAATCCTTGATACGTTCAGTGCCTCCTCTTCCTGTCCCAGCATACGTAGAACTTTCTTTCCTTACTAAATTTAGCCTTTAAGTGTTCATATGTAAAGGTAATGCAAATTAAGAAATGTTGTTATCTAGTGTTTCTAAGTGACAAAGCTTCTTATTTTTACACAATCTGACTTGTGTCCGACCACTCTCCTATTACTCTCCATACAAGATGTTTCTTCCTGTTCAATCGTGTTGTTGAATGTCTGTCATTTAGTACTGTTTTTAAAGATGGCTAAAGTTAAGACGTGAAACTAAGTTGTTGTATTTTTTCTTTTGCTATTTATTAGGTACCACTGTATTACCAGCATCATCTGTGTCCATGTTTAAAACATTTCTGACTAGGGTTGAAAACATTATTACATTATGCAAATGTCAGTGCACTCACTGCGTAAACTATCAAGGTGCACTGAAAGAGCAGACTATTGTATTAGGGATCCAAAAGTAATGTCATAATGGTGTATTAATGAAACTCTTTATGCTGCACTATGTGTGTATTACTCCTTTCAACTGTCTGCTTATTCAATCTATTTTCAGAAAGAATGTGGATTAACAAGTAGGCCTGAGAACTCTTGTTACTTAGATTGGTCCATTACACGTTACTAAGCTACTGGACAACTGACTTGATTCAACAGAACAAAACAAAATGTTTTGAGTAATATGTTCTCATGAAAATGGGCATGATTAAAATTGTAACAATTAACTATTGTAGTTCAATTCATCACGAACACGTCACATCAAACATGAGCTCCATTTCAATTCCCTAATAAGTAAATGCAAAAGTTCTTTATTACATTTTATTTAGGTCCCAAAAAACCATCATAATAACATTATATCAATAATATTAATACAGAAATTGAAAAAAAGGAAAGAAAAAAAAATAGCACTGATTTCCACAGCCTCCAGTGGTGTTCAAGCCAATAGAAACTCTGCAAGTCCATATGTAAAGGTAAAGGGGCGTGGCTTCAAGCTTGGTTGAGTCGTCTGTTGTCTGCTGTGCACCAATAAGGAATGTCGATGTGATGAGCGAGGGCTTGGAGGAGGGGATGGGGGGATTTACAGTTAAGAGGGGAAGGCAGTAGCTGGGCTACTGTTGAGACATCTGTAGAGGACAGGAGAGACACACCAAAGACACTTAGAACACACAGCCAACACACGCAAACACACACTTTGTTTGAGGAGAATCTGTGCTGAACGCATGATGCTTTGAAATGACTACCTGCTGGGTCTGTGTTTCTGGTCCCCTGCTCGCCAGGCGGCTCAGGATGTTCCTCTCGGACATCTGGAGACGCACGGCAACAGGTGGTATCCTGGCAATGGTTGCTGGGAGGCGGGTGACGTCTGCCTTCATGTCACTCAGAAGCTCCTCCAGCTGTTTTAGCACTGACATTGAGACAAACGAGAGGAGGTTGAGGATGGACATTATATTATAACAAAACATCAACAATTTGTACTGAAGTCTTATTTGGAGGTACTCCTCAGTCGCTTGTGATAAAAATCAAACTTCCACTCCTTTTTACATAGTGCACTGTAAATTGTCTAGCCGGACGTCCTACAAATATTTCCCCACCATGAATCTGCGTAGGTGTCAGTGTGCCTCGCAAACATGGCAGCCAGCTAAACTACCTTTGTGCAGGACGGCGTTGGCGGGCTTGTTCCCCGACATGGACTCCTTGCTGAGGTGTTGGTGGGACTCGGCGAGGCACTCCACCTCGCTGAAGCGCGTGTTGAGGGCCATGGAGGGGTGGGAGGGGTCCTCCGACATGTTGAGGTAGGCGGCCCGGCGCAGCTGCTCCTCGATCACCAGCGCCTGCTCCAGCAGCTGAGGTGAGGAAAGACACAGGGCGCCAGGGTTATCTATGAACCACCCAGAAACCTAACCTAAGCAACACTACTTCTTTTATCAGAACTGACAATCTAATCATCAGTATGTGAGCTTATTTTCTAAATTAAACCAAAAAGGTCTTGTTAAAATGTTTAGGGAGGGTTCATTTCATTTATCTAAGCCCTACCCCTCCAATGTTTTACCTTGAACCTCCTGGCTAGGAACTTGTTCTTGATCTCCAGGAAGTTGCCTCTGTTCATCTCTCCCTTGAAGGGCTCGTTGAGGATGGCGTACTTCACGTCGTTCTGGATGTCCTGCCAGCGGGCGTAGCCGTGTCTAGGGGGCAGCAGAGTTAAGGGACTAACCACAACCCTGCTGCTGGACCTCACATGTGCTCTAACAGCATGAGGCTTCCCATAGAAACATTTACAGTACTGTGCATCAGTTTTAGGCAGGGGATGCGGTTTCTAAGGCGAAGGGTGGTCACGCCAAATGTTGATTTGATACAGCTTTGCTTTCCCTCACTTTGTATTTTATGAATTGATAAAAAAAGTAAACAATTAACATTTTTATTTTTATACATATATATTTTTCTAACTTTTGCACAGTACTGTATTTCGAAAGCTAAATCTATCTGAGGTGAGTAAGATTATTAAACGTGGCCTGCCATACCTGAGGACAGGGGAAAAGCTTATTTAAATGGTTCCGTTTGGTAGTAATAGCATTACACTGATTCCTACTCCTTCACCTTTTAGATCTACACTTTCAAAGTATTCAAGGTCATTTCCCCCTGCACTTATCTGTTAAGTTATCAGGGTTAGAGCAAGGTTCCTTCTTAGCCTACCAACGGTCAGGAAGGTCATTCTTAGGGTCTGAGGGAGTCAATCACATGTCTGAAAGGATACTGTATGATGCCAGCCAGAAGCCAGTAGTCGTGGCGACGATGCCAGATCTCATTGGTCTTCTTGGTAACGGTGGCAGCTCTCTCTTCGTTTTGCCACAACGAGTGCAGTTCTACAGGATGGAGGGATGAAGAGGACGATGGAGGAAGAACAGGATAGGACAAGAAATAGAGTGAGGCAACGTTTGAGATGCAAGGAATAAACTCAAAAGTAATATTGCACACAGCAGGAGAATCAAACACCTCAGAGTGCGTGTGTGTGTGTGTGTGTGTTTGTACCTGTGAAGCCTCCGTCAGCGATGTTGAACATGAAGCGGGTCTTGGCTGCTTTCTTCTTTTCGTCGCTGACGCTGGCCGCGGCTCCGCCCTCCTTGCTGCTGTCTCCGTTCTGCAGCTTGACCGGCTCCTCCGTCCTCACGCTGTCCTTGTCCTCCTTTGCATCTGAGAGTGAGTGAGTGAGTGAGAGAGAGAACAATTGGTTGACAGAAAGAAAATAAAAAAAGGGGTGAACTGGTGGTGAAATTGAAAAGGTATTGCACAACGAAACTCAAGCATCCCTCCATTCAAACTGTTGGACACCAGGGGGAAACGGGAGGAGAGGAAGCTACCTTTCTTCTCCTCGGCCGGAGTGGTGTCCATTTTTTCCGTTTTCTCTTCTTTCTTTTCTTCCGCTGCAGAGGGGAAGGAGAGCAATGTAATCACCACACCCAACTGATTCATGTATATATATATATATATATATATATATATATATATATATATATATATATATATATATATATATATATATATATATATATATATATATATATATATATATATATATATATATATATATATATATATATATATATATATATATATATATATCATTGAAACGACAAATTGTATATGACACCATATGAGGAGGTTCAGCGGCACCACTCTACCTTTGTCCACCGACTCCTCAGGTTTGACCTCCTCCACGTCCGCCGTGGCCTCCGCCGGAGACTTGGTCTCCTCGCCGTCCGCGGTCTTCTCCGCGGCCTCTACCTCCTTCTCCTTCTCTATGTCTTTCTCCTTCTCTTTTTCCTTGTCTTCCGTGTTGTTGTTGTTGACCTTGTCCGTCTCCATTGGCTCCTCTCCATTCGTCTCCTCCTTCTTCTTCTTTTCCTTCTCCTCGGAGGGGGGGCTCTTTTCGTTCTCGTCTGGGATGTCAATCACCTGGACAGACAGAGGGTGAGAAGGATTACGCTCTGCGCCGCTGGGAGCAGCATTCTAGTTTGGCATAGCAGCTGTAAATCCTTCTTACCTCGGGGTCTTCCGACTTGCCCGGCTCCTTGCCGTTCTTCTCTCCTTCTGCATCCTTCTTGGACTCCTTCTCTCCATCCTTTGCGTTCTCTTCCGTTTTGGCGAGGTCTTCAGCTGGCGGGACAAGAATCGAAGATTATAATCGTTGTCACGACCACCGTTTGAACACCAAACAACTACGGTTTTCCCACCTGACAGGTTAAGCAGGTGGGGTTGAGGGGGGGAGGGGGCGGGCTTAGGGTGGCATGTTACCTGGAGCAGGAGTGTTGGGCTGGGTGTCTGCTGGGGTGCCAGTGGTGGAGGGTGTTTTGGGGGCTGGGGAGGGCCAAGCAGACACACATGGCAGGGATTAGAAGCAGCACAGGCAGAAGGAGAAGGGCAGGGGGCAGCTGGCCAGGCAAAATGAGGAATGGAGAGAGGGAGGCGGTTCATGGAAGGAAACCAGCCAGGCGTGGAATGGAGAGGTTCAATGGGAGGAGACATCGCGTTACGGAGGCTATGAGGGGGAGTTACCTGTGGCGGGGGTGTTGGGCTCCGTGTCGGCTGGCGTGCCGGTGGAGGGCGTCTTTCCGGGGGAGTCGGGCAGGGCAGCGGCTGCGGCGGCCGCGGCCTTTTTGCTCTCCTCCAGCTCCTGCATCCAGGGCATGGACCACTGGCCGTTCACGTGCTCAAACTCCTGCACCTGGTGTCACAGACACAACCCCTCAGAGACAGAACCAGCAGGACTAGCTCCTCTCAATGCACTCTCCGACCGTCATGGAAATACGTTTGATACCAGACTGACTCTCAAACGATTCGATTTGAGTTCGTATTCTGCTGTGACCTCAACTAACTGACGCTACGGAGACAAAAGCCTACCTTCTTGCGGATCAGGGACATCACGCCGATGCGAGTGAGGACGTGTTGCCGTGACAACCCCTCGCGGGGGACGCCGTCGGCGAAGGTCTCGGCTCCGTCTGCGCCGGGCTCACACAGATGTCTCATGAACAAAGACACGTAAGCCCTTCAAAGACACGGAGACGGGAGGGGACAAGGCCAAACCAGATCAGTCATCGTTTACAATTAGCCAGCACTAGCAGTATGAGAAGCATGCGCTATTACTGGACAGGGGTTGTTTTCTTACTTGAACTCTTTCTCAGACTTGCCCCGCAGGTCTCGGACCAGCCACTGTGTGGTGAAGGCATCCTGAGGAGGCATCCCGTAGCGCATCACAGCATTCAGGAAGGCCTTCCGCTGGCGAGCGTTGAAACCCAACACCTGAGACGCAACACACGACGGTTAGGTGTCAAAGTCATTATCTCACAAATGACATCATTCCCCACAGAGACTGCACCTCCTTGTAAACATGAACTCTTAGACAGGTATGGAGTAGTAAGCCACTTATGAGTACGAGGAAATTCATGTCGTGCAGTGAAGAAGCAGACACGGTTACCTCGATGTTGCCTCCTACTCTGGCCAGCAGAGGGGGCAGTGGCTTGTCTCGGTCGTTCCTCAGGCCTTTCCTGTTGGGCCTGCGCGAGTTGGCTACAGACGCACACACACACACACCACACACACACACACAAACACACACAAACACACACAGAGGAGTTTGTGTTAGTCTCACGTTTCTGAAACTTTAATGGACACGTATAAACTGTGAATTATAAAAAACACAAATGTACCTTCCGCCCGCTCGTCAAAGTCTTCGTCTCCCTCCTCAGATGCCACGGAGTAGTCTGATTGGCCGTCGGACTGGTCGTCCTGCCAATCCGCTTAAAGATGTAAAAGACAGCGTGTGGGAATATTAGTCCACTGACAATAAAAACTTTAAACAATAAAAAACAGACAAACACAGCAACACTACTAGGAGAGACTGGCTAATATCTAGAGCACAGTGCGAGCTAGAGAAAGAGTACGAAATCATTGGTACAACTCATACGTCCACAAACACAAGCCAGCAGCCAGTCAAGGATGGCTTGCTTGGTGCACAAATTTCTGCGTACCACACGAGGAAACTACAGAAAACCAGTAAACCACAAACACACACACATTTTAACCGTAATCACCATACACACTCAAACTCACTCTCATGCGTCACTCAGGGTGCTTGAGCAAGTGTCTGTTATTATTGAACACATTTGTGCGTAGGCGGGTGTGGGCATTTCACTCCGTGAGAAGGCCAAGAACATGGTAGGCAGGCTAGGGGACCATTGGTAACATAGTTTGTGACTAAACACACACACACACACACACACACACACACACACACACACACACACACACACAGGAAGCAGATGTCTAGACAGGACAGGTACGGAGGCATCTAAACCAAACAAGAGCAAGAGAGTAAGTAAGTAAGGTGTCGCGGCATAGCGTTGACGTTGTGTTACCCCGTCTACTACCTCGGTCCTCCTGCGAGCCGTCGTTGTAGTTGACCTGCTTGCGGATGCGCTTGCCCTTGCCCAGGTTGCGGGCCAGGTCCTCCTGCTGCTGCTCGTAGTGGTGGCGCAGCAGCTTCTCCCAGTAGTCTGGGTCCACGCTCTCCTCCTGCTTGATGATCTCCCGCTGCACCTCCTCCTCCTAGGGGGGTGGGAGCGATAAGGAAACGCAGGGGGGTTACCAACTTTGCCATTTTATTTTATTTGTATTTTCATAACAGTATCAAGTAACGTGGTCTAATTTAAAGACGCCTGGACTATTTAACTGTTCTGACAGCAAAGATACCGGTCTTTATATAACTGAATTGACACCAAAGGTGGAATGCTCACCGCCTCCTCCTCGTCCTTGACGACGTACTGAGCCACCTTGAAGGAGCTGAGGTACTCGTTCATGCTCTGGACCTCCGTGTCCTCCGTGGCCGACTGGTTCCTGTCCAGCAGGCGGTCGATGGCCTTGTCGTCGTAGTGGATCACGCTGCTGTCCTCCTCCTTGCTGTCTCCTGAACGGGGGATTCAATCACAACTTTCATTTGTTTCTCATCTGGGAATAAAACACGATGCCGCCTCGCCTAATTTCAGATACAGTTGACGTTAGTGGTATTTACTTCATTTTACGTTATAAAAGATTATAATTGAACACTATTGCTAAAATCTGCGACAGTGCCCTTCTAGCCTTTCAACATGGTATAACACGGCTATTTCAAGTCTCGTTAAATAAGGCTGCTTTTCTTTCCACTGGTGCTGCCCGCAGACTGACCTGTGCCACCTCCTCCCATGCCAAGCTCGTCCTTGAAGAGCTCTTCGGTTCCAAACTTGAGGATGTCGTCCAGCTCCTGTTTGGACATGGAGCCCGTCTTGGAGCCCAGGCCGGGCCGCACCACCAGGTGGGTCAGCATCATCTTCTTCTTGGCTACCTGCACCAGTCACAGAGAGAGGAGTACGAGGAAAAACAGTTACATCTAGCTAGTGGTGTGTGTGTAATACATTGACAATAGGTTATATTTCCTTAGAAACAGTCAGTCTCTACAGGGTAGGAGTTGCTGGCTCACCTGAGTGATCCTCTCCTCCACAGAGGCCTTGGTGACAAAGCGGTAGATCATCACTTTCTTGTTCTGGCCGATACGATGGGCTCTGCTGAAGGCCTGGCAAGAGGAGGGAGAGGACAGACAATTAGCCGGCTGGCTCGAAATCCAGATGTTGAGCTATATACATTAGTAAAAGCACTCCTCAACATCCACAGCAGCACCAGTTACAGCAGCCTTCCCCATCCGGCAGCGGGCTCCGTACCTGGATGTCGTTGTGAGGGTTCCAGTCCGAGTCGTAGATGACCACAGTGTCAGCCGTGGCCAGGTTGATGCCCAGACCTCCGGCTCTGGTGGACAGCAGGAAGGCAAACTGAGGGGCTCCGGGAGCTAACGGGGGGGACCAGACAACAACGTCATTAACTCTGTCATGAAGAAACACGCTAAGTTACTGCATAGTTCACTACTCCGGATGTCCTGACTTGTTCAGATGGCTTAAACGTCAAGCTGTGTTGGAGAAATAACTTAAACCGGACAACAGTGAGACATGGAAGCAAATCCAAAACAGTGAACGATTCCTTTCAGATGCAAACTACAACGTGTTGCAAGCTACAACTCTAAAAACAGACTATCATCTTAATCAGGTTTTGTTAAGATTATCTTATAGTCGTGTCCCCGGGAGAAACAGCGAGAGACAGAAACGAATTACAATGAAGCATCGTGCGTTTCTGTCCCTCTCACCGTTGAAGCGGTCAATGGCCTCCTGCCTCATGCCGCCAGTGATCCCTCCGTCAATCCTCTCGTACTTGTAGCCCTCGTTCTCCAGGAAGTCCTCCAGGAGGTCCAACATCTTGGTCATCTACAGGACGACCAGGGAGGAAGGAGCGCGGGTTAGAGGGGGTGCGGCGCGGCCTCTTGAATAACAGAGAGTGTACTCTAGCGTTGAAGTGATCGTTTCAGGACTCCGGCGTGCTCCTTCATAAAGCCTCACCTGGGAGAAGATGAGCACTCTGTGGCCTCCGTCCTTCAACTTCCTCATCATCTTCTGCAGCAGCGTCAGTTTCCCAGCAGCCTTAGTGAGGGAACCCCCGTCGTACATGCCGTTGGGCATCTTTGGAGCTTCCTGTTAGAACGGGGGGGGGGTCAACCAAACACAATTTAGACACTTGCTTAGTAATAGACAGTGGCATAGGTGTGAAACAAGAGCTTCTTACATTAGCAGCCACAGGGAAGAGGTAGGGGTGGTTACAGCACTTCTTCAGGTCCATCACCACGTTGAGCAGAGACACCTGGTTGCCTCCTCCTCGGGTGTTCAGGGCCTCAAAGTTACGAGTGAGGATAAACTTGTAGTATTTCCTGAAACGGCGACAGTCAGATTCGTTTAAAGATACACAGGCACAATAGAGACCCTTGTTCCCAAGCAACCAAAAACCCTCATCTCCTTTATTCCTTTGGACTTATTCACGTCACTGTGACTACCACACGCTGCTCCTCAGCCCTGACCATTATCGTCATGCCCACTTTACACCCATCTCTGAATCCTCTTCACTCCTTCATGCCTTCATTCTGTCTGCTCTTCCTTGGCTTCCTTAACCCAGCATCCTCCTGACCTCTCTTCTCTGAAGCTCACTGGTCTACCGTCTCCCTCGGTGGACTTACTTCTGCATGGGGCTGAGCTCCACGCGGACGATGAGCTCCGTCTTGGAGGGCATGTGTTTGAAGACGTCGGCCTTCAGCCTCCTCAGCATGTGGGGGCCCAGCATGTCGTGGAGCTTCTTGATCTGGTCCTCTTTGGCGATGTCGGCAAACTCCTCCAGGAAACCTTCCAGGTTACTGCACAGAGCGACACGGAGAAAAGCCTAGTTATTCACCAGCCAAAAAGGAAGAAGACTGCATAGGCAGCGACATGCCAGCTAAATTGCTAAATTTACGGTTTTAAGAAGTACAAGCTGCACAGTAACTTAATACACACCAGCACTTTCTAAATGTGCGCACACACACACACACACACACACACACACACACACACACACACACACACACACACACACACACACACACACACACACACACACACACACACACACACACACACACACACCTGAATCTTTCAGGAGTGAGGAAGTTAAGCAGATGGAAGAGCTCCTCCAAGTTGTTCTGTAGAGGGGTTCCAGTCAGTAGCAGCTTGTGTTGCAGGGGGTAGTTATTCAGCACCCTGAAGAACTGGGAGAGGACATTCCCAGTTAGAAGGACCTTAACAAAATTGACTGACAGCTCCTAACAACATGAACTGACAGCTCCACAGCAAGAGTGAAAACATCCTTAAACGGAAGAAGCCATGCTGTTCATCATAAAGTCAAACCAGCAGAGTTTTGCAGCAGTAACGCACTTACGTCAGCTAGTTGCGCTGGAGTAAGCTTAGCCTTCCTCGCCTATACACATTCCTATACACATTTTTCTAGAGCTCAGCTCTCATGGTTTGACTGCATTAGGCTTGACTCCAAACCAGTGGCTTTTAGTCCATTCACTGTATCTTTACCTTGGACTGGTTGTTCTTCAGCCTGTGGGCCTCGTCCACCACCAGACAGGCCCAGTCGATGGAGCCCAGGATGGCCATGTCGATGGTGATCAGCTCGTAGGACGTCAGCAGGACGTGGAACTTCACCGACGAGTCTTTCTGTTGGAGCCCAGCAGCAGGGGACATTCAGGAAACGTGCCATAAACGGACATTACCGTGATGAGGCAAAGATCATGCCAACCTCTCCACACCCCTTCGCTTTGTACGCCATCAGCTGGTCAGTTAGTCCCCGTCCGTTCTCACCTTCATCCTGGAAGCCTTCTTCCCGCCGCGGATGGCGTTGTCTTCGAAGGAGAATTCGTTTTCTCTGATGACAGCCCTGCTGTCTTTGTCTCCAACGTAAGTCACCACGTACATGTCGGGGGCCCACATCTCAAACTCCCTCTCCCAGTTGATGATGGTGGACAGGGGGGCGCTCACCAGGAACGGCCCCTTGGAGTGACCCTGGACAGGAAGAGTGGGTAGTTGTTTTGAAATGCAAATTTTTCCTGTATCATATGCGTCATTTTGACAACTGGTTTTGTGAAATTCAGTGTACACACATACAGAGCGACAGTGAGTAGCAATACAACTAAATATACATATCTTTTCATCGACTAAACTAAAAGTTCAGTTTAGCAATTTAGAATAAAAAACATTATGATTTATGTTTAAAGTTTGTGGCTAAATTAAACAGCTACATGTTGTTCACAGAGGAAGTGTACTCCATCCTCCAACCTGGAGGTGGCAGTAGTCGCCACATGTTCAGTATCACAAAGTGTTTACACTGAGCTAAAGCTTAATGTCGTCAGATTTCACCTGACTTAAACAAAATGGCTGGACTGCAATTGGGCCGCACACTACAGCTGCCTATAGAGCTACTGTATGCTGAGGTTGGCAACCTCAAATCAAGCATCAAGGACACGATTCACTTTTTGCGATTAAAAAAAAACAAACTAAAACCATCACGATATCCACCAAACATTTTAGAAACAAAAATAAAGTCAAGTAAATTAACCCTTTAATGCTTACACAGATCCTTAGCACATACATATGCATCAACCTTCTTCCTGTGTGACCCAAATTCTATTCAAATCTCCAGCAAACTTTTCCTACCCATGAAAACACTCCACCTAACTGTCATATATTTAAAGAAATACTTTTTGTTTTAACATGCATTGACACAAAAGCATCTGTAAAGATCTATGAGTCTGTGTAATAGTTAGCATGGTCCCCTACCTCTTTATATAGGGAGTAGAGGAACACGGCGGTCTGGACTGTCTTGCCCAGGCCCATCTCGTCGGCCAGGATGGTGTCCGTGCCCTGCGCCCAGGAAAACCTCAGCCAGTTCAGCCCCTCCAGCTGGTAAGGGTGGAGGGTACCCCCTGTGGTGTCCAGGTAGTCTGGCTGCCTATCAAACTTGATGGTGGGCTGGAGAAGGAAACATGGAGGGGGCAGACGGAGTGAGTGAAGGAAGGAAAACGAAACGGCAAGGCAGTATGAATTTGTGTACCGATACACCCCCCATAGAACGGAGTTGAGCAGTAAGCAATTCTTTTCTTTTTCTTTTTTTTTTTTACAAGCCATAGGGCCATGTTTTCAGATGGGCTGCAACGCTCCAGGAATGTTCCTTCTTACAACAAAAACACTCGTAAAACACTCACATCAACCACGGGGTTCTCTGGAGGCCTGTCCATTTTTTTGACTTTGCCTTTGACCCTCAGCTTCTTCCCTGGTTTGCCGTCATCTCCCATCATCAGCTCCCTGCGGAGTAACACAGGGCGGCAGAAACAAATTGAAACAAACGGCGACAAAAAGCACAGTCTCTCTCCGACCACAGATGCTACACGACAGCTATATCTACAAAAAAAAGAACCTTTACAAAGCTTGTGGAGTTGGAAGGTGTGTTTCACTGGTGGGCGTTTGGTACCTGTGGTGCCAGTACTGCTGTTTGAAGATGTCGTACTCCTGGACGTCCATGTCGTCCGCCTCCCAGGTGGCCTGGTCGTACGGCAGGTCTCTCCACTTGATCAGGTAGTGCACGTTGTTCTTCTTGTCGACACTGGAGGACGCGCGGGGGAGAGGAGTTGGTAAAGAAAACGTTACGGTGACCGTGCGGGGGTTTGGAATGACTCAGAGAGGTCGTACGGCAGCAGCCTGGGATAGTTCCCTGCTAGGTTTCAGCTCCGTAGCGGTCTGATCTGCCCTACTATGATCTCTTATCTGCTCTGCTTAAAGTGCCAAGACACCTCCACGTTTACGGAAAGAGGCTGGGAAAAGAGCGCTGCAATACGAACATAGCTCTTGCATCTAGATTATGG
Organism: Galaxias olidus; assembly: GCA_026901105.3. NCBI lineage: Eukaryota > Metazoa > Chordata > Actinopteri > Galaxiiformes > Galaxiidae > Galaxias > Galaxias olidus. The sequence continues at coordinate 84,222 of JAPMUY010001302.1, forward strand.
TCAATCCAAAACTCAAAAAACATGCCGCAGCATACAGCATGCTTGGCTCTGATGTGGTTACCTGTGGTTGAGGATGCGATGGATCATCATCCACTCCATCTTGATACCGAAGCGGTAGTACTTCTCCTCCATCTTGGCGTACAGCGGGTCCTTGTTTTTCCGCTTGGTGCTTTTGTCGTCGTCGCCCTCGACGCCAAAATCAATGGGGGGTGGCTCGTCCATGTCGTTCTTCCTCTGGTAGTTACGGAACATCACCTGGCAGTGAAGCTCCAGCTGAGGATGGAACAGAAAGTGGGGAAAGAAAAGAGGGGATGAGAATCAAAAAGAGGCGGGTGTTTGTACACGTGTGCTTGTGTTACAACAAGGGTTAATGTGGAAAAGGAAGGAGGTCAGTGATATATAAAAAATATCTACTGGGGGTTTTTGGCGCGATGAGTGTGTGTGTGTGTGTGTGTGTGTGTGTGTGTGTGTGTTTACAGTCAGTGTATATCCACACCTGTAGCTCAGACACCCAGGAACAGTGCCAGTATGACATGTTGCTCCACTTGGCAAAGAACTCCCTCTCGGGTCGTCCAGCTAAGGGAGAAGGGTCAGGGGAATCCGCCGGGAGGTCAGGAGGTCGGGGCACTGGAGTGGGAGGAGGGGGATCGCCCCAACGCCATGTCAGAATCTTCTGCACCTTGCCCTTCATAGACGGACACTATGTTGGGAGAGAGGTGGGAGCTTAGAGGGAGGCAGTAATATGATGTTTTCTGATGGCTAAAACGCAACAATTTAATCAGTTATACTATATTAATCAAACCTTCTTTAATAAGATCGAATTCAACACATGCGGAACCAATGGCATCTAAATCAGAATGAAACAATGAAAAAACAACATGCAAAATATGTATAACATTAAAACTAATCCCACACATAATTCGCCTTTCACCCTGCGCCCCTGTCTACCGGCCAGCTCACCGTGCAGCGCGGGCAGATCCACTCTCCGTTGGGGATCTCGGGCAGGGGCGGGTTGAGACAGTGGATGTGGTAGGAGGAGGGACAGGAGTCGCAGCACAGCAACTCGCCCCCGTCCTTACAGACCCGACAGAACTCCATGTGGTGGTCGTCCTCCTCGGGCTCCCCCGCCAGCTCGCTCTCCTCCTCGGCGTCCGAACCCTCCTCTCGGGCCTCCCACTGGATGCCCTCCTTCTCCTGGAAGAAGGAAAAAACACAATAGGATTGTTGGATGAGGGGGGAAAACGGAGCCAAAAGCTAACGCATTTTTACAGAATTACTGGTAAAAGATGTCAATTTCAAACACTTTAAAAAACTTTAACGATGTTACACTAAAAGCAAACGCAACAACGTCAACGTATTTCCAATACAATCCAATAGCAACAAATCTCATAGGTCGCTCAGCATGTGACACGTCCACTGATAAACTCCAGCTGACTTCATAACGCGCCTCTCGTTTTAGCATCCCCATCCTATAGGCCGATAGCCCTTCACTCACACAGTGTGGGCAGCTCCAGGTGCCTTCTGGAGCTTTCTCCATGTCGGGGTCCAGACACACCATGTGGTAGGCTCTGGGACAGGTGTCACACAGGATGATCTCCCCTCCCTGCTGGCACACCTCACAGTAGTCCTGGTGGTCCGTCTCGTAGCCGTCCCCGTCCTCTGTCTCCACTGGGAGAACCACAGGGAGAGAGAGAGAGAGAGAGAGAGATACGTTCCGATTCAAAAGTGATGTGCGTCACCGCCTTCATTCTGTGCAGTGTTCAATTGTACTTTGTGTTACATTTGTGTTTTAAAAATGGCCAATTAGGTTTCCCTGTGTTTCAAGCTCGTAGGAGTTGTTTTGGACGTTTTTTCTGTTGTTTGTTTGAGTTGGGTTCTCTGACAAACGTTTCTTATGATGCCGTAGTTTACGGTGAAGTGAGGTCAATAAATATAACTATAAATATAAATACAAATAATAAATGGTCTCCCATGTTTTAAATCCTTGTCGCCTTGATGTTGTGACCAAATAACTTGCGTGCAGGGGACGTCAGCCTCTGACACTTTCCATTCACACCAAGATGTTGTCCTCCTAAATATATAATTTTCCTGTGACTCAGACATACTGACTCATGACCGACTGGAGTCAATGTATTCAGGCTACAGTTCCCCCCACCGCCCGCTCATCCCGATCTAATAAACTCAACCTGTGTGTGTGTAAAGGGACTAACCCTTCTTCTTTTTGGGTTTGCTCTTGGAAGGCTTCTTCTTGGAGCGGCTGCTGCGGCTGTTCGAGCCGTCCGACACGGAGACACTGTTCATGCTGCCGTCTTCAAAGTCACTTTCCACATCTGGCTCATCCTCCTCACTCTGACAACACACACAGGTCAAAAACAAAAACAAGACATTAAAGGAAAAACCTTGTTTGGGTCAGTTCAACCTATACTGCTCTTTTTTCTTGTGGGTTCAGGCAGCCTACATTTCTGCTCAGATGAGGTTAATTGGCAGCTATACATTCGGTACAAAATAAAGAAACACATTCCGGCACAAAGAAAGTGAGGAAGAACTAGGTGAAAGTGAGAAAGTAATGCGATGGAATTGGTGTCAAGAGAAAACGGGTAGGCACAAGCAAGTATTATAATGGCGGCTGTGGATGTGTGGAGAAGGCTTGAACTCTAGAGATCGGGAGAAACAGAGCGTGAAAAGAAAAGGCAAGATAAAAAAAAAAAAAAAAAAAACTTAGATGAAAGACTCAGATCTCAGGTTCAGTTGGAAAGCATTCAGGGAAAAAAGGGTAAAAGAGAATATGTTTCTTACAGAAGAGCGTTTTCTCTTGCTGTTGAAGCCTCCCAACTTAATTTTGAGTGGCGCAACTTTCTTTGTGTTGACTTTTTTCTTTTCCTGAGGTTTGGGAGTGGGCTTGGACTTCTTACGGGCATTAGGACCTGCAAACCCCCGAAACAAAATCACAGCCATAAGAAAGACACAACAGGCAGGTGAATGGTAACATAAATCCTAAAAGAAACCATCAACAACTATCGAGTAGGCAAACTAGCAATAGTCGAACTACTTTGACAAACAACACAAGTCAGCGCTGAATCCGGCGAGTAAAACCTGGAACGCAAAATAGACAATCACCACGAAACAAACACCATCCATCCAAAGGTGCCCACCTTTGCCCTCCTTTGTTTTGGCCTTTCGTAGTGGCGGGGCCGGGGGTGGCTGAGGCTCGGCCACAGGTGGGGTCGCGGCAGCAATAGGGACAACCTCGGCCACCATGCTGTCCACAGCAGCAGATACGTTGGCGGTTGCCAGGGCAGCATTTGCAGCGGCGGAGCCCCGAAGCGGGTTGTTGGTGCTGAACTCGCGCCACTTGGCGCCCAGCACCATCATCATCTTGGAGACGGCAATCTTGGGGTTCTTGGCTGCAATAAGAGGCCTGGGGACAATATTGGGGGTGGGGGGAAGGTTAAGGTTCAGGGTCAGGGTAATGAAAAATGGACGGGAAGGGTTTATTCGCTTGCGACTATATCCAATATTTGGTAAGATATGTTAGCACACCTGACATATTGGCTAAAAGCCTTGTAGTTGGTGAGCAAGCCGTAGTCTTCCTCAGTGAAGATGTGGTCAATGTCCTCCATCCCCCAGTCATCTAGCAGCTGTGATGATGTCTTGGGCTCCTGAGTGAGTGATGTTAAAACAACACTAACGTGAGACATGTGACACGGTTACTGTATATTGAACATTCGTTATTTCTTGAGAAAAAAAAAATACTACTAAAATTGCTACAGTGGGCGTGACTGAGAGCACTCATTGCAGCCCCTGCTGTTGCATCGTTTTGCCTGTCCCTTAATTTGTCTGTATGATTGACCCGATATCTTAAACAACGTATATTATGGCTTTTCCAGAAGGGCAACAATAATTGGCTCTGCAGCACAATGTGATTAAATAACAAAGATTGTAACTTTGAAAAACCCAACAATACTTAAAGCTGCACTCGTTAGAAAGTTTGGAAATGTATTTATATCAAACGTTTGTAAGATTCCTTAAGTGGTCCAAATTAAACATCTCTAATAGATGACATCTGCACTGTGCCAAACAAGGGATTTCATGCACCGACTGACTTAAGTTAAGGTAAGTTAATTTTGTCAAATTACCTCAGGCGTCATCTTAATGGTTCCTTTCTGTTAAGATGCAAATAAGTGAGAGCAGATCCAGCCTAGCTAATTTACAGCATATAGACCCTTTTACAATTTGTAAACAATGATGGCATACGCATGGGGGCAGACGCAAATGGGCAAGGAAAGTATGGCGAAGTGCAATAACTTGTCAAGCTACGCAAGGGCATTGACCACAAAATATCACCAGTGCTACCTAAACAAATAGATTTTGGCAAAATAGTGACCGACTTCTAGATCCATGCGCCATTAGTGAGTGAATGGAAGACATTAGCAAGTGGCCCAATGTACCGTGGCCAGAAATATATATTTGTCAGAGGAACCTAGCATGCACACCAGCGAGAATTTACAAGCATACGACTCAATAGATGCTAGCGACTATGTTATATGTGGTCAAAGGGTCTATATACAATGAACACAATGAACACTTCAAATACGACTGATCAACAATACAGACGGTTTATCACAGACTATGGCAAGTGCCTGGCACCACTATCATTTAATATTTGTGCAGCACAATGTCGGCCTATGCCGTTTTTAAACACTCCTTTGAAAAGCTTTATTGACTGTAACACAGCCATTGAACAAAGCTTTTATTCTTTCCACGCTTTCTTTTTGAGTGGCGTGTAACTAGAGGCACGTATTACCGTGAATCAGATGGATTCATCTAACAAAGGGTCAAACAGGGAAGAGTAGTGCTCTGCGTTGCCATGGTAACAGCATATACTCCTTATATAAGCATAATTAACTGGCACCCTATTGGTTGTCTGCAGTTTGATGGTGAGAGCCCCTTTGTTTCAGATTTAGTTTGAACGGTTCGTTCCAGTTGAAATGGACATCATTTAACAGGTATATTTAGTGGAAAGAAAACTGCATGATTATGGAAAAGTAAGTTACTTGTCAAGTAAAGGTAAATGTTTGCCGTTTTTGCCCTGATCAAGTCCTGCTGACTGCTACAATCTACTTTTTAAAGAACAGAAAACGTACAGATAGACACAAAAGCCTCTGCCATACCCCGCTGTGCTCTCACCTGGCTGTCATCGTCATCTTCCTCCTCCTCCTCATCTTCCTCAGGCTCCGGGTCTTTCCTCTTGGACGCGGAGGCTGATGACCCTCCAGAGTTTCTGTCAGCCCCGGTGCTGCTCCTCTTCTTCTCTTTACCCACACTCGCCCTCTTCTTCTTTTTCCTACCCGGGTTGTAGTCGCTACCCTCGCTGTCAGAGCGCGGCACGCCTCCTCGTTCCTCATCAGCCTCCTCCAGCCCAGGGACCTCCATTGGCTCCGGAGAGCTCATTTGCAGATCCTATATTAGGAGGACAAACAAGTGAATTGCGGGTACATTTCACGATATTAAAATCGTAGTCTTAACTCTCAATACTACTCTAGGTGCATGTCATTGCTGGAGGGCCCCATTAAAGCTAGGCTACTTAAAACTTACAATCAAAACATGCTAATGAATTTTCAGTATCCACATTTTTTTTATAACAAGTAACAACCTACAAGACTAAAAGGTTGGTCTATCTGTTGATCAAAGCCGCCCCCCAAAAATACAGTTTTGTTAGCGTACCTCTCTGCGGGAGCGCCTTTTACTGCTCTTGCTTTCCCGGCTCTTCTTTGCCTTCTTCTTTTTTTTCACCTTTGGGGTCTCACTTTCAGAGATCTCCTCTTCCTCGTCATCTACAATTTAAGTAAAATAGTTGCTTTAACAATCACACAGATTTGTGTGTGTGGGTCCCATATTAGTCTGTATGATCATGGAGGAAGCTATGTTTTCTTAGGTTTTGTCAACGTCATGTGGTGCACCTTAAATTGATGAGACTTTTTAAAAAGATTTGTTCATGTGGTCTGATCACATCATGTAACGCTATACATTGTCTGCCTGCATGGTTACTCAATCATACATGCATTTTTGCTCCACCGTGAGCACACATATGTCAGATTAGTCCATGCAGTCTCATCACAACCTTTTTGGTTGCAAAATCGAATGGAACAAAGACTTGAAGCGTATTGGTGTGAGTGCAAACTCACATAGCAACTTGTCATAGAAGCCTAAGCCTACACCTTCCCAATAATAATATATTAAGTCTTTATTTGTATAGCACATTTCACACAAGTGTATCTCAATGTGCTTTATAAGACCGAGAATAAAAACTAAATTCTGATTACAAGTAATGAATGAACGATTGTTTTATAAAACATATCAATAATATTCAATTATACAGCAATATTGTTATACAGATTAAAACCTTTTGACATACTCTTTCACTTTTACTTTGTTTAAATAAAAGCTTGAATAAAAGGATGAGTTTTAAGATCTTCTTTAAAAGAAATTATTGATTAGGCCAAGCCTCTCAAATATAGCTTGAAAGGAAATTCAACAGTTTTGGGGCAAAAAAGCAAAAAAAAAATAAAAAAAGATGCGTCTCCACTCCTTATATATTTCCCCATGGGGATTACCAGCACAGAAGCGGATGACCGATATACTCCTTAACTTATCATGAGTTAATAACTGAAGCAGTCAGGATTGTTGACATTGAACACTACTAGTGTTTTAGCATGATTCAGTCTGATTTCTATATAAAGCTTTGAGTGAGAAGATAAATTAAGGTAGGCCTATACATTTGGAGGGTTAGAGTTTAGGGTTGCAAGTAGCCAAACATTTAATTTAGTATATCAAGATCCGAAACAAGTGAAGAAATCATTCGTGTGGTATTGCACGTTCATATCATAAAGGCAATATGATTGTAACATGAAAAATCTCTACGCACTCTAGTACTGTACTTCTTGTTCCAAAACGAATTGATCATGTCTGCGCGAGCTTAGCGATACTTCCCTGTAAACAATGCTTGTCAGCCAGAAAAAGGAACGCTATGAAACGTTAACGTAACCACAACTAAGGTAGCACAATTTTAACGAGGACCATGGTCAGATTTGTTTTAGCAACAGCAAAATGTGTTTTACTTTCTAGCTATCCCAGTTTACAGTCACACTAGCAAGCGTTGTAGCGAATCCACACCACCCGCTGTAAAGAGGGAAGAACCACTGAACGTCATCCACCGGCTTTCAAGCTAACTGGCTGCCTCCATCTTGTCATCGACACGTAAAGAAAAACCGGTAGCTGGCAAACGATAGGCCGCACGAATGTGCCGGTTGGTCGGCATGCTTGTGTCGTTTTTATGTCATTTGCAACATTCCCATTACATACAACTACACAATCAAATCACCTAAAAAAACAGCAAAAACATTCATAGCGTGACAAAATACTTAACTTTAAACAAGCTTCCATGTCATTTGTTAATGTACGAGCTCACACAATGGTCAAAAAACATATACAAAGGCAAGCACGAGCTTTACTATCCATCTTATTTTTACATCGTACTTTGTACAGGCATGAACTGCTGCCTTAAGCTAGTAACGTTAGCTACAACAGGTCATCTTACCGTGTATTAATCGGTCTTCAGGGGCTCCGAAATCATCTCTATCGTCTTCACTCCCAGACATGGCTAACAACAAACTTTAAATTTAGTTAGCTAAATTGTTAGCCAACTAAACAAAGTTTCTGTTAGTTGACACTGCAGGATAATCCGTTTCTGCCGCGAGTTCGGCCACAATCTTGAGTCTGTCCAAGTTGTGCGTGAATGCCGGGGGCAGCCAGATTCAACGAGCAAAATGAAAAGAACAAAAAAGAAAACGGAAGTGAATATTTACCACCGTTGTAGCGTCCAAGTACATCCAACCGGCAAAACGAACAACAAAAACTCATAACATGTGCCTCAATAATATAACAAATAACTTAATAATGACCGTAAGTGGAAACGCTAGTAGCCCGGTAATATTACTCAAGAGACTATCAACCTGAACCATTCAGCTGACATGCGATCTTGCCACTAACGTTAGTTTCCCGTCCCATTACTTAGCATGCCAGATAGCTTAGCTTACCAGCCGGTTCCGTAATAATCATACACTTTATATAAATTGCACCCATCAACTCTATATGACGTCTAACTTAAATGTATCTTTATCAATCCAATGGGATGAGACGTCAAACATATTCTGCTCCAAAAAAAAATATTCAGAAACAATAAAGAAAACTGTTTCATACTTACAACTTGGTTCTTATTTGGAAACTGTAACACGGTTATTGTGTTACCTAATATAATTTAGGCCTGGTGTCATTAATTTAAATATCTAAATATATTCTTATTTTTTTTTCTGGTGGTGCACACGACGACGCCGTCTCCTCTCTCACACTACACCCGCGCGCACACACACAAAGAGATCAGGGGGCAGACATCCCATAATACCCCCCACACACACTCACCCCTCCCCCACTCTGCATAGTTACCTTGCAACGTACAGACCATAATACTACCCCCCCCCCCCCCTTCTAACACATGCAATCTCTTCCCCATTCCTGCATGCACCCACCCTTAGCAACCAAGTTACCACGGAAACGGACACCCCTCCCACCCCCGTGTAACATCCCATAATAGTAATGAGCACAGTCACTCACATCCCACAATAAGCATAACTCCAAAAAGAGAGCGAGATGGGAGAAAGGAGAAAAAGCAGTCACATGGCAACCGTGCACCACATGACTGCATTTAACTTCTCAGTCTCACAATGTACATGTATACAGAAGCACTGCACTTTACACTTAGGAGCATTTTGACAAGGTAAACACACACACAAATGGAGTTATGGAATGCAGTCTTAGAATGCTCTCAAATGGGCTGGTCATTCATTCCATGGTTAGAGAGAAAAGCATGCATACCTAGGTGCAAACTTGATTAAAACATGCCCCCATTATCTAAACACAGCATTAAGAGAAAGCAACTTTTACCGTACTTCCAGTAGGATAGATGGATGTGTGATACATTTGTTACACACAGGTCAAGTCCTAATGCAAAGCCATGACTTCCTCTAGCACACTGTCCGCTACTCTATACTGGGCCTAGTGAGAGGAAAGCCAACAGCTGAGTGGAGCTGCATCAGACTGAGGGCTTCACTGAAATGCATTGTAGTGAGTTTGGTTTAAAAAAAAAAGTTGCATGTCTAAGTCTCTGTACTATAGGCCATAAATGTTCACTAGGACATTGTCTGACCTCAATGAAATGCAGCATGAATTCTGGAAAGCTAGTCTTTGTCAAGTTATTTTACCTGTTTTACCTTTTTCCTGTACAATGACCCCAACTGGAACTAGCGTTTATGGATGTACTTGATTTGATATCAGTTGCAAAGAAATCTTTTTTTATGTTTGAATGTTCACATAGATTTGCTCACTGCAATGGGCAATTTAATAGCTTTTTAATAATTGATGTCACTGTAATGTTGGTATGGTGTTTTGATATACAATAAAATATTATGTTGCAACACACTCATTCATTCTTCCAGATAATGAAATAACTGGGATGTTTAGTCACAGTTTTTATTTCTATCCATAGAATGATTTGTTAGAGACCTTTCTTACTTCCATTGTAGTGCAATACTGTACCGTCACCCTTTTAACCTTTCTTGATTGGCTGACTGTCTGATCATCCATGGATTAGGCCTTTTCTTTAATACACAATCCTTCATTTCCAAGACTCTCTTTCTCTCAATCTCTTACTTTATATCTATTGTAGCCTCTGACTCAGCACACCTTCATTTTAACTGCTATTATGTCCCCCTCTCTCCCTCTATTTCATCTTGCTTGTCTCCTCCCTCCAGCCCTCCCTTTGTCCCGCTCGTTGGGCTCTTCCTGGGTTTCTCACTCTCGCACAGCGATGCCGGCACAAAGAACAGCAGAAAAGAAGCACGTGCACACTCCGAAGTTCTCTCTCTCTCTCTCTCTCTCTCTCTCTCTCTCTCTCTCTCTCTCTCTTATTTCACCCCCTCCCCCACGTTCCTCTGCCTCACTGTGGACACAGTGTTCGTGTGTGCATTTAGGAGAAGGAGGAGTAGGGGGTGAGGGGGGGGGGGGGGGGTGAGGGGGCGGGGGGGGGGGGGGGTAACATCCCATAATCACCAATCACAAGGATATGGGACTGGTTGTCATGGAAACTCTTACACAGCCCTTCCCCTCCCCCACTCCAACGTATGCATGCGCAACACCCCATAATAATATAATTTCTGAGGGGAAAAACTAACTGTACAGGCTATAATATTCTTCCTGTGTCGCCATGGAGATAAGCACTGAATGACTAGCAAAGGGGGTACAGGGGGTGGGGGGGTTGCAGACAGGGTCAGATTACCATGCAAGCCAAAATACAGACCATAATACTTCTTCACCCCTGTCCCATTCATTCTTTATGTTACACTGTCACTACACAAGGGAGTAAATATGGATCTGATCAGACTGTCTGGTTTACAGAATAGTCGGGCTGTTTGATTGACAGACAGTCACAGTGACTAGCCGACATAGACTGCTGATAGGATATATACAGTAGCCTAGCCAACCATAGACTGCTGATAGGATATATACAGTAGACTAGCCAACCATAGACCATAACTTTACCCTTCCATCTAGTTTCAGTGATGATGTACAGTACATCCTCCTATACATTGCCTACCCCTACAAAGGGGATGGTGGCTGTTCTTTACAGTACAAGAGTTGTAATCTATTTTACAGAAAAACAAGTAATAGTCATAAATGTGCTTTTTTATTGTTTTATTAATTATTAATTTAATTTATTCATTTCTGAATATGTATTTCCATACGTTCACGAAAACGTTTTTAAACTAAGCTCAGATTTGAGCCAATAAACAGTAACCTAAATTCCAAAGAAGGCCTAATTAAGGTTAAGTAGTGCTTGTTCAGTTGTCTACTATTCCAATTCCTCAAAGCCAATCATTTTGAATTCCACACATCTTCCTGCCTTTGGGTATGATCGCTATCCTAAATTAGCCATTACTCGGACGAACCAGCAGTGGAAATGGGGATGTTGAAGGTGTAGAAGTGTTAGTCTGAAAGCAATGCAACAGAATACAGTAGTACTACACAACACTACTACTCACCATACTGAGTGTGACCTCTATGTGTACATAATATTAAGGCTAAACATGTTAGTCTGTTTTTCAGTAGTAAGATTATTCCAGGCCAACCACCACCATGAGTAGGCCTGCTCACGGGCATGACATTGTTTTTTATGGCAGGATAATTCTTAGTTTTCAGACCAAATAGGACAAAAAAGTATTTTATTTTCCTAATCTTAGGAACACACATCTAAAAGGATGCCATCGGTTTGATAACGGTAGGAGTAAGGATTAGTGATCTGTGTAAATTCCACATCGAGATCCAATAAAGTCCTCCGGGACTCCGAGCTCTCTCTTTCTCAGGTTGGTCCCCTTTCTCTGATTCACTCTGCACCTGACGATACATATCCCATAATAGTCAGTGCACGTCCAGCCTTGATCTTGATGCACGCACACACACACACCCAGGGCTCCCTTGGTAACTAACGCACACACATTCTCACACAGGCAGGGGAGGGAGGGCAGACAGGAAAGAGAACAGCCACAGCACACAAAAAACAGGCCTAGGCCAGACCATAATACTTTTCTATCACCCCCCCCACCCCCCCACACACACATACACACTTCCCCGCCTCTACCCCTCCCCCCGCCTAACAACACCAACATCCCATAATATGCAGAGCGCCTGCCTCTGCCCCCCTCACCTCCCTCTTTTCTCCACCCCACCCTCCCCCACAACTGACTGCCACTCCATTATAATCGTAGTGCTAATTTACCCTCCTCAGATTCCTTTTTCTTTCTTTTTCTTTCTCTCTCTCTCTCGCTCTCTCTCTACTGTCTCTCTCTCACCCTCTCTCTCTCTCTCTCTCTCCCGGTCTCTCTCTCTCTCTCTCTCTCTCTCTCTCTCTCTCTCTCTCTCTCTCTCTCTCTCTCTCTCTCTCTACTGTCTCATGCATTACTCCTTACAGTACAGCGGGCAATCAAGCAGCCCTAAGAGCTCAAAATACACTGCCTGCCTGTGACGTCTCCAGTGCATTTCTTCATCAACCGTTTCTTGCTCTCCCTCTCTCCACTTCTTTCTTGTACTTTGAAGAAAGAAAGCCGTTCTGAAACCCACTGTATATACAGTACCTTGACATTGACAGATACGCAGTGGTGGGCCCCATTTTGAGACGATCAAACACACACAGGTGTACCTAACTGATGTATTTTAGCACAAGGTGCTGTCTGTATTAACCTGGTCATAGATAGAGCTGATCTGTGTGTGAAGAAAGCCCCTTTGACACCAGTTCTGTTCACCATGAAATAGGCGTAAAGAGGAGCCCGCAGGAGAATGTGCAGTCAAAGGCATTGTTAGCTGAACTCGCAAGGCCAGATTGACACCAATATTAAATCTACCTACACTCATGCATATATATCACACATACACACACACGAACACATCCAACAACCCCCCCCCCCTCTACACGTACAAAACCCACAAATAAACCCATTTCCCTATCGCACCCCCCCCCCCCCCCCCCCCATCCTCCTCCTCCAAAGCCACCCACCCACCTCGATGCGAAAGAACACCACCTCCCCTCTCACACACATGCATGCTCTACCCCCCCCTCCCCCCACACACACCCGCAACACATACACACCCTCACCCCCTCCCCCTCCCATTTCATACCAGGACACGTTGTGACAAAACAAAGAACATCCCATAATTTTACCAATGGCCGCCTCTTGGTCTCATGGCAACGGGGTATACTGTGCATGTGAACTTGACTATAATTACCAACACACACATCCATACAAAGCACATATGTGCATTTCATTCAATGCTTTCTCCCAGTCACACACAACACATACACACAAGCAAAACATATTTAATACATAATGTAGGCGCAACATTTGATAACTGCTATCCTGTGATAATAAATAAGTGGAAGTGAATGTTTGTACCACTGTAATCAATTGTTGTGTTCTTGAAAGCAGGAAATGGGTGTTCCATACTCACATAATTCTTACCAATGTATCTTTGTTTAGACAAACCTCTGAGAGAAGAAAAAAAAAGAAAAAAAAAAGACAGGTCAGGTTTCTGTCCCATAATGCAACACTCCCCCTCCACCCCAATGGTTGCCAATGGCAACATTCTTATAATGAGGTCAAATGGACATCCCATAATATTCAGCACTCTGACTCAGGCACACCAGGACGTACAGCAGTCAATGTGTCACTGACTACATTACCACACCACACTTGACAGCTCAAGATGGCTGAAGTATAGCTGATCACAGTGTGGATCTGTGTGTTCTTAATTCCTGGAGAATCCCTGTTGACTATTTTACATTTTGCCTAAACATATTCTACACAATTACTCCGCTCATCAGCGTTACATTAAAAGATAATTCCATTACAATATGTGTATAGGTTCCAGTGTTAGTTTGTAGAACAAGTTCCCACATGTCAATGGCCTGTCAGCCTTTATACACAAGCAACTTTTCTGAGGCATTATAGACGTTTGATCATTCCTACAATATTATACTTAAACTTTTCTATATTCCCCTTGGCGATTCCAAACCATTAGTTAGAGTCATTTTACATGTCAACCATGTCTCAAAACTCAATCGTCAAAGTTGTTTCAATCAGTTCATTGAAAATCCAGTGTATTAATTGTAATTGGCTAGACTGGCAGACTGTTACAGTTTACAGAATTGGGAAATCTGTTAAACAGCATATCTCACACAATATGTGTTGTTGTTGCAATATACCACAACCCACTGACTGCACAGCATGTAAATGTCCATTCCCACTGAGCACAAGCTGTAATTTCAACGTTGTTTTCTAGGAATGACTACCAGTTTTCAACCAGAAATCAACACTGAAATTACAGCTTGTGCTAACTGGGTTAAGAGTCTGTATTAACATGTCTGACATGTGTACAGTTACTCTACCAATAGTAAAACGGTCTTAGGCACTAGTCCCCTCCTTCATAGCAATGGCAGAACAGGGAAAGGAGGGAGAGAAAGCTCAAACCTCAGTTGTATTAAGACAGTAATGCCACCCACCATGCTGCACTCAATGCCATCCTAAACAACACTGTCTTTCTTTCTCTTTCTCTCTCTCTCTCTTTCTCTCTCTCTCTCTCCCTCTCACGTACAAATTACAGCATACGTCAAGAAGACAAAGAAAGCCCAACCATTGGGGCAGCCATGACGTGCTAGTCAAGATACCAGATCCATTTTATATTGCCAATCAAAATGGGCCCTGGGACAGATGCAGGCCTACATATAATTTACATATATTTAGGTCCAATCAAACCATGTGACATACCTCCCCCTTGTGGTCACTGTATGTTACTGAGCCTACCCAGTCACCAACAGGACCTCAGTGAATTAGTAGTAGCTTGGCTATCAATATGTGGTTACTTGGGCATGCACATCTATATATCAATAGAAAATATAACCTATTAGACCAAAAATAATTATTTAATGAGTTATTTTTTTAAAACTCTTTAGAAGTGTTTTCTTTTATGTACAAAAATAAAATGTTAGCATCTAACTTCATTCATGTGAATAACTGATGATTCTTAGGGTTATTAAGCTTTTACATTACTCCGATCATATTATTCATTGGTGAATATACTGACACATATCTAGCGAATATTACTAATGTTACGAATAATGAACGAAACACAGATTAATAGAAAATACAATGCACAATTCTTTGGGTCATGCAACTTGTTAGCCTTTTTCAAAGTTAGTTCATCAAATCATAGTTTAATATGATAGCAAGGTATACTCTGTTGTAAAAAAGCTAAATTAAGTAAAGATTGTACTCAAGAAATAAGTTGATTTTTTTTTTATTTCAAATTACCCATGAAATCCAACATTCAAACAAGGCCTTTTTTTTATAGATTAATGTTATTCACGTCCATTATTGCTTCAGCTGTTATTACTAAATATGAAGACCAGCTTTTGTAGTCATTTGAGGCATGATTGCGCATGTCAAACGAAACCAGTGACACTCAAAACCACCGGCGCTCAAAAATAATAAAAACATCTCTTTAAAAAAACAACTTGTGTCCAAAAACAGGTAACTACTCCAATATCCCAGAAAATAAGCAAGAAAATGTATAATACTCATCACAATATTATCATTAATACACCATAATCTCCAAACAATGGCATGTTCTAGTTATGGCCACAAGGGGAAGCAATCAACCGAGAGGAAGTAAGAAACTTTAGGTTGCAGTTAGGCAAAAAGAGGAAGAGAAGTTTCTCAGGAGCAAAGTATAAAGTAGGATCAAAACACTGCCTAAGCCCCACACCATATAGAGCTGGAGAAATCAGAGGATTTGACATGTGTAGACAATATAGCAAATATAATAATTAAACCCATTCTATCCTCTTTGATCTCTCCAAGTCAACATGCCATGTGATCTTAGGGGTCTGACATTTCCACAGTGGAATAGTTTGAAGAGAAAAAGGCAGCTGTATGGTAGAGAAAGCACTAGTGTGACAGAGGTAAATATGCAAGTGTATGCATCTAGACTGCAAGGCAGGAGCTGTTTATATTCCCCAATTCCAGTCAGTAAAAACGCTTGATCAAACACTAATCCAGTTTACTGCAGTCTTTACACAAGTTAACTGTCTGCAACTCTCAATTTCAACCTCAGCCCTTCTGTATCATAAAGAAATTCTGGGGACCAAACCTTACTCTCTTGGTATTGCTCAATTTGTCTCCTTATGCAAGATGAGTACCGGTCAGGGAGGATAATTGTTCAAATGTGTTAGCCATAGATATACAACAACACATATCTATGAATGAAAATGCTCGTCGCCAACACCCCCACCCCCACCCCCACCCCCTCCCCCTCCCCCTCCCCTCCCCTCCCCCCCCCTGTTGCTATTGCTGAAGGCACAGTATTAACGAAATAATCAGGTGTCTCACATGCCCTCCTTTTGCCCCCCCCCCCCCCCCCCCCCATATTCCATCCCTCCCTCTGTCCAATCTTTAATAACCTATCCCACATGTCTGCTTGTGTGTTTTCCTCCTTCCTTTCTTTCTTGGTTGGCTCTGTCCAGCCGTGGCTGCGGTTCCTATAGGAGTACACAGCGTTTCTTGGGCTTGGTCTCTGGGGGCTCGAGCGCAGCCAGGATGGCCTCGTCAAACACATTCTTCAGACCTCGCTGGGGGAGAGCGGGAGACGGACAGTTAACATCTATTAACCCATTATAACTACATGCAGTTTAATGTAGACACAATGCAATACGAACTTATATGCATTTTACATATTTCATTTTAGCCCCCAAATGTGTATATATAATGTCTTCCTTCTCCCTACCTGTGTAAGGGCGGAACACTCCACATATTTGACGGCTCGGAGGTCCCTGGCCAGTTTGTCTCCAGCCTCGGGGGCCAGGGGCCTTTGTTTGTTCTTGGCCAGCTTCTCCACTGTGTTACTGTCGTCCCTAAGGTCCACCTGGGTCCCCACCAGCAGGAAAGGGGTCCGGGGACAGTGATGGGAGATCTCTGGGACCCACTGGGGAAGAAAGAGAAGAAAGAGGGGAGAGAAAGCAGAAGGAAGATGCACAGAAAGCATTGTCAGTATTATGATTACATGATGGATGCACAGTGGTGTTGCCGATTTAAAACACACACACACACACACACACCTTTTCGCGAACGTTCTCAAATGAGGAGGGCGATACGCAGGAGAAACAGACGAGGAACACGTCAGTCTGAGGGTAGCTGAGGGGCCTCAGCCTGTCATAATCCTCCTGACCTAAAGACGGGCACAACACAACGCCATTATCAACATGACCCATGTACCCAAAAGGAACGGGAGTTAAATGCACAGCCATATATTTGAGGCAAAGAACAGCTACAGTCTCTCTACTCTACAGATGTAGCTTGCCTGACCAAGTGAAAGCAGTGGTTTACAACTTTGTTATCATTCTTCAGTCAGATAAATTGTGGTAAAAGTTTGAACACCTTGATCACAGAGGAGAGAAGCTACATAACAGATCTGAGCGGAAGCTGGGTCTATGCTGAACCACTTAAAATGAACCCACTATCCTTTCTGTAGCATGTGTCATAGCCAAGTGTCACTGCCTAAGGACACAAAGCAGTAATCAGTGAACGTAATCGTATCAGAAATGACCCCGGCCGGTGCGCCAGACGGCTGGAATCCTTTACCTGCAGTGTCAAACAGTCCCAGAGTGTAGGGCTCTCCTCCGATCATCACCGTCACGGCGTAGTTGTCAAACACCTACAGAGAGGCATGGAGCGTCCGTGGGAGTAGGGGGAGGAAAGAGAAGACAAAAAGAGGCACAGAACAATTAGACAATCAGGCACAAACCCTGCATGCCGTGTTAACTTGTGGATCCTAGCTACAGCAGGTGCTGTCGGGATAGTAACGATAGGAATCCTGAAAACACGGATCGAACATTTTACAGCCGTCCTCAGCCCGCCTTCGTGCGTTCCTTCCCAATCAGATGCAGGCCGCAGACTTCCAAAAATGACACACTGAGGAAGGTAATTTTGCCAAAGCTTATGTGCATATCCTATGCAAAACAAAAAGACGATGAATGAAAAGATGAAATTATACTCTTGAGTCTGCTTTTTTATAAAGGGTGGCTCCTTTTTGTTTGTTTCTATTGTGACATATAAATAGTAGTACACTACAGTCATTGTACAGTGTACATGGACTACAGCTTGCTAAACAGGATGTGCATAGATCTACAATGCTATGCCTCCGCTACTCTTAGTTTCATGACGCGTCCTACCGCGTTGGAGCGCCCTTCCCTAGCATACCTGTTAGCAAACCTTATTTATAACCCTGTGTCGGTCTTGAACCCTATTACTACAACAAACACGTTCACTTCAGACAGTCAAATCAGTGTCAATCTCTCAAATAGGACTAATTGAAATAGTGGGGTTGTATACAACTCAAGCTTTACGTGCCTCAGGAAAAATGTGAAAGACAAGCAGCGTACAAATTAGGCCTGTTGTCAGAATGCCCCACTCAGCAGAGAAACTCAGGAGTCTTGTTTGTCTTAAGGGTTCCTCCTCAGAGCAGAGTAGAAGCCACCTACTGTTCAGCAAGAACACAGAGAGGAACACTGACTCAGCCCATTCCCAGCAGGCATAAGCTTCTTTGCCCGCTAAAACGAGGCAGAATTGAAATGTATTGGTTTGAAATGGTATTAGACGAAAAAAGAAAGAAAAAGTACTGCAATGACGCAAGGTTGATGACAATCGGGGTTACAAGCATGGGCAAAGATACTGAGGTGAGGTGCCTCTGGGCTGGAAAAAAACGTTTCAGTTCAGTTATACACGTGACAGTTCAGAGGCAAAACAAATATGACTGGAATGTCTTTGAAAGTGGGCTGGATTTTTTGTTCAAGTCAGTAAAAGTACAAAACATTTTAAGACTTAAGTCAATTAAGTAATCCATTAGAAAAAACATATTCCTCCACCCATACTCAGAATATCTCAAGTGGATTTAGGTTGCCTACGGGTTTTAAAGGGGGCTACCTAATGAATCTTATACCAACATACGCTCTTTATTATCCACATTGTCAGTTTACAGTACTCATTTGTTTGTTTTCACACAACAGGGTTACTTGTGTCAAATAAAACAACTGCTGGCCTGGGAAAACCCTAGTTGAGCATAAATGTGAAACCTGTAATGGTGACAGCTTGCACGTACAACTCCGACAACCTCGGAAGTGGAAAATTTACCAGAAAAAGAAATGCCCCGAGTGATCCTAGGACGGTGAGTTGGTTAACATGCCTCTCATGATTCTATAATTAAGAGTTAGAGCCACCTTGTTACTGGCACTATCGTCAATTGCTTTGAAGAGGCGTGTCTACGGCATGGTATGTGTCTACGGCATGGTATAGCCTATTAGGTCTACTTCCTCCCCCAAAAAGAATGGCCTTTAGGAGACCTTTGTTGGCTGGAATGAGATTCCTGGGAACATTCCAGGCTTATTCCTTAGCAGTCTCCAACTGACCTTCCTTCCTCATGGGACAACTCCCCTCAGTTTCATCATGCATTTACAACCACCTCCAGGCCACAGCAACCATCCTGAAACACAGGCAAACTGCCTGAACATGTCTGGCTGTCATGCACAGTGCTAGTTGTCTAAGACCACTGGATAAGCTCAACATGAAATGCTATCATAGGAGTCAAAGGAACCACTTTAAGAAGCAAAACATGCGCAAACGCTGTTCAGTGTAATTGCTCAAACTATGGAAATTGCTAGGCAACTTGGACAGATTCCTAATTGTGGAATAAAGTGATGTTTATTTTTGAATAATGCAATTAAAGACGCATTAGCAGGGCAATGAAGTAGTAAATACGAGTAGAGGAAGTTGGTGTGTCAACAATTGAAACACAACCTTGGACTTTACCCTCTGACGGCAACACAACCCAAGTCTCAGGATCAGTAATCTGATTGGGAAGGAAATGCATCATTTCCACATACTGACACACAACCCAAGGTAGCCACTAAGCCATGCAAATTATAAGGTGTAAACACCTAACATTAGGCATACACAAACACAACAGCAGCAACTACAACAAAAAAGCTGACGTTAAAAGAGGTGACAGTTGAAGTAACAGAGCACAGTAGAATTATATGGCCAGTGGAGGAGAGAGCTGAATCAATTCAACCAATCAATATTCTGGACCAACTCTGCTGACTACAGTATGAGAACAAGATGTGAAGTACCTGATTGCTCGTCAAGCTATGTCTTCTCCAAAAAAAAAACATCCAAAAAAAACCGAAACGTTTTACTTTACTGCAGTAGCCCGTACTCACTTCTGAAGTAAAACAATAAGTTGAATTGTATGTATTAAAACAGTTGACTTAAGAAGAGAGCACATTTCTCATGTGAGCAAATGTCATGTCAGTCTTAAATTAGTTCCTGGTCTTCCTCTTAGACCATGCTTACAGCCAACGCATGCGCTATGAAAGGATGCCACTTACCGTGGGGACATATTCAGATGGAAACTTATTGGTGGTATAAGAGATCAACAAGCAGGTCTTTCCTACTGCACCATCACCCACCACCACACACTTTATGGTCTGCATCTGGAGAAAGAAAAAAAAAGTGATACTAGATGAAACAAAACACACAAAAAAACACCTGCAGCAACAAATTCATTTTTTTGATCTTTCGTATAAATGGGCAGACAGAATGCTAAGGTTGACTGCTTTGATGAATAACACATAAAAAAATTAGAACAATAAGAGTAGTAAAGCCTGAACAAGAGAGTGCAGCCAACAACTCTTCTGTGACCCTTTGGCTGCAGCCTCAATGCTGCTGTGCTTGTGAATAACAAGTAGTTAGAATGCACTGCATCTTGATAGCTGAAGTGAGTGTGAACAATAGCCTGACAGATAATCTACACAGGGGTGGCTGTGTAAGGCAATGCTTACAACACTAACTACCTTGTGACCCATGCATGCTGAGCAAACTCGTCCGCTTGACCATCAATTAATTATAAGACAATGGCATGGGGGTGAATGGCGACGAAGCTATGCTGAGCCCATTATAAAGCAATTTCCAGGCCGAGTCTGGCTAAGATTTTATTATACATGCTGGTTTCAACATGTACCGACAAGCATCTATCTTCATGTTCTCGCTTTAAGCTTGTATCATGGATGACTAGTCAAGTGTAGCCTACAAGTCTGAACCCTCTATACGCTTTAGAAATGTGGTTTTGAGATTTCCTTTTCTAATGTTGTACTTGACATCTTAAATTATTGTCAATAGGTGTAGGTGTATATAATTAGTTTTTCTTTACAATTTTCGAATATGACTTTACCGTAAAATGATTACAGCTTCACAAGCTAACACTGTAACAGACTCAGACTGAGCTGGGTATGGCTAACCTTAAATAACCGAAGCAAGCTCAAAATTAAACTGAACAAAATAAATTTAAGTTCATTGAACAGCGCTGCGAGATTACAAGCATATCGTTGATCGTGAAATGGTAAACTGAGACCGATTAGCAACGTAGCGTGTTTTTTTTTTTATTAACATGATTTTAGCTACACCATCATGTCGCAGGCTAAAGTTAGCTGTCAATTAAACTAGTTAACTAAGTAAGTGTCAACCAACAAGACAGATTGTGTGGGTTTATTTAATTTTGAAAGCATTTAGTCCCTATAGTCTAATCAAACAAAAATAACTACCTATTATAAACGTTAATAATATGCTATCGTCACAAAAGTTTGGATTTCTTCTTTCCGCAACTAGCATTAGCCTGCTATCCTTACACAAGCTAGCAATGCATACCAAAAGCGGTAAGCTTGTTGTTTTGACAACTAGCTAGCTAACTGTTAGCTGGTGAACCTTAGCTAGCGTTAATTGTGTCACCTGCCCCGCTAAACATTGGAAAATACAACTCAGCCAAAGCAGACGAGATCAAATACTTATTAGGAGGCATATTATCATATGGCATCGGTAAAGTTTTTTTTTGTTTCTATTTATTGCATTGTTTTTAAATCAATGTGATAGTTCGTACCTTATCAGTCGACCACTGCCGGGCGTTGTTAGCTAGCTAGCTTGGTAGCAATCGCCCATCCGGTTTCGCTGTCGAAAAATTACTGAAGGGGCGTGTCTTCACTTCACAAAATGCCTACATACATTATTACTAGTCATGGTAATAATGATTTGTGTAACTCAATAAGAAATGTAAAAATTGCTTTGTTAAATTATAAAGTTTAGTTCATTTTTAAACAATTGTACTGCATATATTGTGGTATGATTATTATATATATATATATATATATATATATATATATATATATATATATATATATATATATATATATATATATATATATATCCATATAATGTTTTTTTTCCATAATAGATCTACTAATTATTATTTTTATTTTAACATTTCTACGTTTGTTGTGCCACTGGTGTCCATTTCCTGCGAATATTACCCATTTACCCTGAGTAATGATTTTGCAAGACACCTTGGCAATTTATGGTCAAAGAGGAGACAATCCAGAAACTGACCACTAGAGGGTGTTGAAGGATATGATTTGCACACAAACACTGGTCCAAATATGTCAAGGCAAAGGTAAGATCTTGGTTTAAACCTAGGCTAGAAGCAACCCTCTTGCTATTTAACTTTCCTTACCTTTTATCTTTCCTCTCTCTCTCTCTCTCTCTCTCTCTCTCTCTCTCTCTCTCTCTCTCTCTCTCTCTCTCTCTCTCTCTCTCTCTCTCCCACACTCTTTGTGTACTCACCTCTCCAGTCTTTCTCTCTTTCTCTCTCTCATCGTAGTCTGTTGAGAGAGAGAAAGAAAGAGGGTAATACTTTCTAATTATTCTAATTAATATATCCCATCGCTGTCTCTCTCTCATCCCACACACACACACCAAGACGCACACAGAAACAACACACTCTCTCTGTCTTCTGCTGGGAAGAGGGGAGGACAGGAGCAGCTGTGCAGGCTGGATGGGAACAGAGGTTTTGGAGCCAGGCTTGTTACCAGAGGGAGGAGGCCAAGATGTCAATCATATGTGATTTAAATAGTAGTTGGACCACAGAGGAAAGCAGAGAACAGCCCAAATGTCTGAAAGAGAAGTTATCAGTGCTTCCAGGCAACTATTTGATTGAATAGCCTGAAATAGATGGAGGTGCTGGGGAAAAGAGCTTGAGAGAGCTTGAGGTCAACTGACCTTGAGTGGGAACACAGTAGCAAATTATCTTATTTCAAAATCAAGCTCAAACATATTATTTTCCTGTGATTTCTCTCTCTCTCTCTCTCTCTCTCTCTCTCTCTCTCTCTCTCTCTCTCTCTCTCTCTCTCTCTCTCTCTCTCTCTGTCTCTGTCTCTCCCTGTCTCGTTGTCTCGTTTTTTTCTTTGGATCTAGCTCCATCTTGAAAAATCAAGGAGTAATGGCATAATGGATTTCATAACATCATATATCCAGTGTATTTTGAATTGTTCCTCCACCCAAACTCTCCATAAACCCATGGGCAACAGAAGGAGGGGGATCAATGACATGGCGTTGGTTGTTTCTCAATGGTAATCCCATTAAACTCTAATATTTAATTATAGCTTATTTTGAGTATAGCTGTAACTCATTATGTCTTTCTCTTCTTCATTAACTCACTCAATGACTTACACACACACACACACACACACACACACACACACACACACACACACATGCATTTCACGGATCCTTCCTCTTCTTCTGTCTGTCAATATGGATACATGTCTACAGAAGGCCATCAGTTGTGTTTAACAACAAGTTAGCGTGTTTTAGGAACTGCATGGACATTTACATAAAATAAAGAGAAGAGTTCTTTCTATGGATCTCACCTATAGACCCATCTAATGTAAACTCGGATTTATAAAAGCTGTTAAATGCTATTTATTTTGTAAAAAAATATCTCAGGATTCAGGCAGGCAACTTAGCAGAAGCATTAGTCTGTTTGAACCTTATGTTATGTAACCTGGTATGTAAGTGTCCGCATACACAGGACAACAGACAAGCCAAGAGTCGGAAAAGGGTGAAAATAGAGGATGATGTTATATGGAAGAAAGGGAGATTAAGGAATATACGCCATTTTTTTTCTCCTCCACTCTCTCTCTTCCATCTATTTTTACCCTGTTGTTTGCAGCTGAAAGGCAGCAGCCCCCTATCCTTTTCTCCCCATCCTGCTCTCCTCCATCCCTCTCTCCATCTCCCCTTTCAATTAACCGGTACTTGAGACCTCTTCTTTCTACTCCCTCTATTTCCCTCTGCTCTCTTCTTCTCCCAGCATCTTGCCATGAGTCACCCCGCCATCCCCTCCCCCTCCTGTCACACATTTTACCCCCTCCCTCTGCCCTCTGTTTTCCTCTTTCCTGCTCTCCCTCCCTCTCTCTCTCTCTCTCTCTCTCTCTCTCTGTCTCTCTCTCTCTCTGTCTCCCTCTCTCAGCGTTTCACCCCCTTCCTCTCGCTCTAGCTCGGTTTCTCTGACTCTCTCTGTCCGTCTCTCTCAGTATTTTTTAGGTTGCCCTATACGGCGAAAAGCACAGACAGCAGGTAATTATTAAACACATTTCTCTGTCCTTCTGACTCTCATGTGTTTCTCTTTGTTTTTTCATTATGTCTGCTATTGTTTGTCTGCTTGGAGTAGATGCATTGGTGAGGAGGCAGAAGGCTGCCTCTATTTGTATGGGTATGTGTGTGGGATGCCGCCGTGTGTAAGATGCAGTTACAGTGGATGTTAATGTGTGTGTGTGTGTGTGTGTGTGTGTGTGTGTTTGTGTGTGTGTGTGTGTGTGTGTGTGTGAACGATGTAGGTGGAGGATGCTTCCATGTATTAGGTGTTACGTGGATGCTAGGTGAAGAAGCCGACAGCCCATGACACAGAGGCTTGGCTTCCAAAGCCTTTATCGTGGGCTCACTGTCAAATGGGTTATACTGTATGTGCATGTGTATGCAGCAAGAAATGGTGCGTGCGTGATATTGTGTATGTTTGTATGTTTGCGTGCGAGAGAGAAAGGGGGAGAAAGAGCCAGAGGGACGGGGTGATAATGACGGGGAGAAAGGGAGAGCTTAAGTCTTTTTTAATGTAAATGTGTGTGTGGCAAAGGAATCCTTGTTTATGTGTGTGTGCGCGTGTGCGTGTGTTTGTTTCTGTGTGCAGAGATGCAGAGGCGGGTAGGTGGAAAGGCTTTGAAAAGTCTCTATCTGGAAGTGTGCGTGGGATGTGTGGGTGGACCTGAAGTGCAAGTGCGCGTGTGAAAGGCGAAGAGGGGTGCGTGTCTGCTGCTCTGATCAGGAGGGAAGTGTGAAGTGTGTGCTCCGCCGAATGTGCGCGCGTGCGTATGCGTGAGACTATTCTATTTGAGTAAGTGTGTCAGCGTGTGTCCAATCTGTGCCAACGGTGTGATAATCAACCGTCTGTTTCGCCCCTCTCCACCGGTGCCGGCCCGGCTCCCTTCCTCTCAAATCCGACCCATTTCTCTTCCCCTCCTTCCCCTCGGATCGGTCCATCCTCTCTCTTCCTCAGTCAAAAGCGGAGGACATTTAATTATTAATCTCTTTGTTTTTCCATTGAGGACAGCTCAGTCCGCACCCCCTCCAACGCCTCCCCCTAGCTCGCTGAATCCCTCGGTCCATCCTTTGCCTCATCCCTCTCCACCCTCTTCCCCTCCCATCCTGTCACTCCACCTCTCCCACCGCCTCCTGCTTACTCTCTCCTGGTATTTCTGCTGAGCGCTGCGGTCCACTGTATAGGTGTGGCATGGATGGGCATGGGTGTCCTCATCCAGCCCAGCAATGCCATGGAGCGCTTACATAAGGGAGAGCATAGCACCACGACACCCTTCCATCATGATGCTGAGAATCCCGCTACAGGGACCAGGGAATGGAATACACACAACACGGACCAGACAAAGCTCTCCTTTCCTCTGTTCCTAGGCAGCATTGATGTCAGGGTGCAATATTGTTATGGTCTTTTAAGATAACGTATCAGTGCACATTCGGATTCAAGTCTACGTTAAAACATGATTTAAATATATATATATATTTCCCCACAAGGCTCCAAATGTCTCCAACCACCTCATTTACTCATTATGTATTGATATACTCTGGTATATGCAGACTAAGACTGCATAAAAGATTTTTCTTTTTCAATACAGTATCGTTGCAGTGCTGCCTGAGCAGAATTTCAATGAGGACACAGGAAACTACATCATTATGTACCCCAGCCTGAATCTTGTAGGTTTTGTGAAGAAAACCGTTTGTTTGTAAAAGGTTCATTGAGCTAATGCATCGTACACATATCTCAAGCATATTACAAGACGAACACACAGCAATGTTTCTAGAGAATTAGCTGCATGATCCAGTATTTCACATGAAGAGATGACTAGAGGCCTTTAATCAAAGATAGTAAATCCAGACATCGTAGATATGATAAGTGCCGTATCTATTTAGTAAAAATATAAAACCTATGCTATGCAAAGGAAGGTCAGCACAAGTTCTCACTTCATGAGACTTCAATTCACCTAAGTGTACTGCGTGATCATTATGTACTGTTACACTATCGCCTGGGTGGCACTGATTTGACACCACAGGGTTTATGGGTAATGCAAGTGCTCGTCAGGGTGGCAGTGACAGTCCAATCTCCCCCAAAGGTAGTGATGAATGGAGTGGTGTCTTGTGATGTCGTGGTCGGAGTAAAAACTAGATGAACAGTCCACCTTCCCCTCCGTGTAATCCATATCCCCCCCGTTATCAAACGACAAGCTGTACATCAATAATGCCGCCACCACAGAAAGCTTATTCATTTGAGCTGAGGTGTGTCATTTTTTGATTGGAACATCTGCTTTAGTAGGTCCCACCAAAACGGATGCTGATGTTCTAGAACACTACCCTCAGCCTGTACTTCTGCCTTGTGTGAAAATGTAAAAATAGACCTTTTACCCATGAGCGTTCTCTCTCCCCATCTCCCTCTCTCTTTCTCTCGCTCACACCATCTATCTGTCTACCTCCCTCTCGTCTTCTCTTTCGTGTGATACCTCCCAGGATGTCGATTGTGAGCATCGTTGCCAGGGAGATCCTGGACTCTCGGGGAAACCCCACAGTGGAGGTGGACCTACGCACAGAGAAAGGTGACCCGTCACATGCCTGTCGGAAAGCATCAACATCTCTTGTACTACTTTGAGGAGGAAAACATGGTTTTTATTACAATTTCAATACCAATCCCTCCATTTCACACAGCCTTAAAAAAAGGCAGCACCATTGAATCCACTTTTTCTTTTAAGTGCATTGGATAAATAGTTTTGCATGAGCGAAACAATGACCTTCATGTGACCTCTATTAGATGAGATGATATGGTTGTTTCATGAATTAAGGGCCTAATAGTGGTTGCCTCTTCTGACGGTCTATCTATTATCATGTCCTGTCACGGTTTTTCACTCCAATTTCCCCTACTTCCCCGCTGTTCTCTCTTTCCCTCTCTCCCAGGTATGTTCCGGGCCGCTGTGCCTAGTGGAGCGTCCACAGGCATCTATGAGGCTCTCGAACTGAGAGATGGAGACAAGAGCCGCTACAATGGCAAAGGTTTGTGTGGGCATTTGTTTGTGTGTGTGTGTGTGTGTGTGTGTGGGCATATGTTTGTGTGTGGCATTGTAACCTAGGTGGCTTTAAATAATGAAAAAAACTCTCATATAATATCAAACGTTATCATTCTAACATGCTCTTTATTCCCTTCATTCCTCTCATATCTTATGTTCTCTCCCTCTCTTTCTCTCCCTGCACCACATCCCCTCTGTTAGGTGTACTGAAAGCAGTGGGCCACATCAATGACACCTTGGCTCCTGCTCTCGTTGCCTCAGTGAGTCTTCACCTCTGGCCCTTGCTGTAGCTCAGAACAACAGATTATTTTTACTCCCTGAATAAGTGCGATCGTACAAATCGCCAGTGCTTCCATTGAAAATGGAATGACAGAGATAGCCACATATAGGATTTTTCATTACATAAATGAACCTGACCCTGTTTTTTACTGCTCACCGAGAATAGCCCAAATGACTCATATTGACCTGCATATAAGCATCACGTCTTGACGGACTGGCAGGGAGCTGGGACAATGAGATAAACTCTACCCAATTATGAGCAAATCAATGCATGTGTGCACATAGTGTGGGTCAGACTGTGCATTGATGGACTCAATCGTTCTGTGTGTATGTGTGTTGAAGGGAGAGAGAGAGAGAGAGAGAGAGAGAGAGAGAGAGAGAGAGAGAGAGAGAGAGAGAGAGAGAGAGATCGAGATCGAGATTTGGACAGCTGCAGCTCAGAGGGGAAGATTTAACGAAGGTTGATAATAATAATAATACATGGTATTTCTAAGTGCCCAGATGTTTGTAAGAAATTCCTCTTAGGATGCATTAATTCCATAAAAGAACTCTGCGTTGCAAGTTTTGAATGTTAAGAACAGCTTTTTTAGTGGACAGAAATACATAGTGCAGCTAGTTTGACATGCTTGAGAATTGCATATTCTGTGTGGACGATAGTGTAGACGTTGATCGTAAGTGTTTTCTTCCTCTAACTCTTAGATTGTTTTTTGTTTTGTGTGTGTGCGTGTGAGTGTGTGTGTGTGTGTGTGTGTGTGTGTGTGTGTGTGATTGTGTCTGTGTATCACAGGGCATAAGCGTGGTTGAGCAGGAGCAGTTAGACAACACCATGATTGAAATGGACGGCACAGAAAACAAGTGTAAGTCACATGAGACAAGACGTGGTGTTGAGGAACAACCCTGTGTGGGACTTAAAAGAGAAGAATGCCAGACACACACACTCACACACACACACACACACACACACGCACATGCACACGCACACGCACACGCACGCAAACACAAAGATAAAAGACCGATAGATATTTCCCTTGGCATGCTTGAGACAGCAGTTCATTCTCCACTTCAGTTTTAACATATCATAATACTATACCCTAAAATAGATCTGCTTAAGGTACACAGATGATCACATCCTTTTATGAGTATAAAACACAGCATGCTTCTCCTACCCTTAAACAGCTCAGTTTGGTGCCAATGCCATCCTGGGGGTATCCCTTGCTATATGCAAAGCCGGTGCGGCAGAGAAAGAGGTCCCCCTGTACCGTCACATTGCCGACCTGGCCGGAAACACGGAGCTGGTGCTTCCAGTGCCGGTAAGACCAACACCTCACCTTACTACAGGGACTGCATGGGAGAACGCTATAGTGTAGGTAGAATGCAAGGTGTGGATATTTGTTGGTTTTCTTCATGTCTGCTAACGTTTTTAAGCAAAGTAAAACATTCTATTCTATTCCATTTTATTATATTCAGTGTCCTTATCTACATAGTATTGAAACAGCATGTATGTATCAGTAGTGACTACATTTTATGTATTTATGGTTAAGTGATCAGGAAATGTATTTGTTTGATGTAATGTTTAATCATTACATACAAATAGTTTGCATTTAAATTTTTTTCATCCCTCTCCAACCTAACGTTCACCTAACCGTCTCTTTCCAACCTCTATGCCGCCCATTTAAAGGCCTTCAACGTGATTAACGGTGGTTCCCACGCAGGCAACAAGCTGGCCATGCAGGAGTTCATGGTGCTTCCTGTTGGAGCAGAGTCCTTCAGGTCAGTTCAAACATGTACCAGAGACAAGCATTCAACTCAAGAAAGCTGAAATGAAGGCGCTTTAGTCCACATCATAATCTAATCTAAAAAATTCATTTATAATAGCTGTACTGTCATTAACTATACTTATGATGTGCATAACATTATACATGATGTTTCTAACTCTTCATTTTACTGAAGACGTACATAGCATTTCCTTTCGTGCTTTGTCTCCAGGGAGGCGTTGAGAATAGGTAGTGAGCTGTACCACACGCTGAAGGGGGTAATCCAGGAGAAGTATGGACAGGATGCTACCAACGTGGGCGATGAAGGGGGCTTTGCTCCCAATATCCTGGAAAACAGTGAAGGTAAGGAGAGAGACAAAGAAAGATGCAGAGACAGAAGGGTTAAGAAAAGAGGGTTGGATGCAAAGAGGAGACATGTTTTCAAACTGAAAGGTAAAAATTTAAAGGTTGGAGGTTCATTTATCTTGTTTCTCTTACATTTGTCTTCCCTTTATCCCTCTCTCTCTCTCTCCCTCTCTCTCTCTTGCTCTCTCTCTCTCTCTCTCTCTCTCTCTCTCTCTCTCTCTCTCTCTCTCTCTCTCTCTCTCTCTCTCTCTCTCTCTCCATGTTTCATAATTTTTCTTCTTTTAATCCCACCATTCTTTTCTCTGTCCCACCGCTGCCCACCCTACTAACTCCCTCTCGTGCACGCTGTCCTTAGCTCTGGAGCTGCTGAAGACGGCCATAGAAAAGGCAGGCTTCACAGACAAGGTGGTGGTGGGGATGGACGTGGCGGCCTCCGAGTTTTACCGCGACGGCAAGTACGACCTCGACTTCAAGTCGCCACCGGACGCCGAGCGCCACATCACTGGCGAGGAGCTGTCCGAGATCTACCAGGGCTTCGTCAACGACTACCCAGGTGAAACTAGCCGACACAAATACGGACAGAATGTTTAACACACTGAATAACATACGTGTTATGACAACCACCAAAGGTCATGATATGGAATAGAGGATTTATTGTGGTTGTCATTTAATTGTTTGGAATAACAGTTGACAGTCCAGTTATGTTCCGAAACGTTCCTCGAGAGGCAAACTGTACTCCTAAAACTGGACTATTTTCTCTCTACCCTTCTTCTTCTCCGATCCCCACCAGTCGTCTCCATAGAGGACCCGTTCGACCAGGATGACTGGGAGGCCTGGTCTCGTCTGACGGCCTCAGTGGGTATCCAGGTTGTCGGGGACGACCTGACGGTGACCAATCCCAAGAGAATAGAGAAGGCGGCCGAGGAGAGGGCCTGCAACTGTCTGCTGCTCAAGGTCAACCAGATAGGCTCGGTCACTGAGTCCATACACGCGTAAGAACCTCCCGTTTCACTCTCTGCATTTCCCTCTTCTTCTTCCTTCTCTTCAACTTACTTTTCATATACATGCTTGCTGTAGATTTTTAAAGACCCAAATTGTACCCCGGCTCAGCATCTGTTGAGCTGAACTTTCGTGAGTAAAATGAACCAACAAAACAGTTAAGCTAAAATTTTGGTTGGTTTTGGATCTGTGGATTACAATTACAGTCAGACTATCAAGGCCACACTTTACAAGTCAACTACACATTATATATCATCCACTGTCAGGCTTTTGTTGTGAGATTTGTCCTACAGAGCCTTAATAAACCAAGTGAATCGTTAGGAAAAGACGTTCGTCAGGAAGAAATATAGCCGCTCCATTTGTGTCTGCGACCTTGTGTACAGTGGCTCAAGGTCAGTCAAACTGAATGCCATGTGATCAAAGCTGTTGTGGCGTGACGGGCTAACCAGGGTCCTGTCAATCATTTTATTCTACATAGCTGTCACTCACATATCCGTCTCCGAGACAAGTCGTCCTTGGGAGGCAGCTGCGGCACTGTATCCGGTCGCAAAGGAGAATAATCACATCAGGAAATAATAGGCACTTAGATGCATATTAA
Source organism: Galaxias olidus (assembly GCA_026901105.3). Classification (NCBI taxonomy): domain Eukaryota; kingdom Metazoa; phylum Chordata; class Actinopteri; order Galaxiiformes; family Galaxiidae; genus Galaxias; species Galaxias olidus. Next base: position 115,432 of record JAPMUY010001302.1, read on the forward strand.
TCAGCTATCAATCATGCAAATATGTCTGACAGTTATACAAGCATATACGGCTGTCAGATTTTACAGTTTTATTTATCACTGACTCCATTCCACACACATTAATGTGAGCATCAATCACGAGACTTACTCTGGGTAAATCCAATCCATTGTACAATAACCTCAACAGATGAGGAATGTAGTCATCAAGCTGCTACTATCCTTCATCTAAAGCTGTTACCTCTCACTCTACTGTACCATTCAGCATAGGTATATTACCCATCATCAACCATTATCATTTATTTTTGATGGAGTCCTCTATACATAACCTTTCTATGTAATTATATATAATGCTCAGTTCCCCCCTCTTTGTATTGAAGATGTAAACTGGCCCAGGCCAATGGTTGGGGGGTAATGGTGAGCCATCGTTCAGGAGAGACAGAAGACACCTTCATCGCTGACCTGGTAGTGGGCCTCTGCACCGGACAGGTACACACACACACACACACACACACACACACACACACACACACACACACACACACACACACACACACACACACACACACACACACATCCACACTCACACACACACATCACACATGGCAAAGCAATCCATTCACTTCTATGCTTAGTTGAACTCTAAAAAGTATCTATTGGGTCGAGTGTGTAGAAAGTAAAGCCTACATCTCTCTGTTCTCTCTCTCGTTTTCCAGATTAAGACGGGTGCACCATGTAGATCTGAGAGACTGGCCAAATATAACCAGCTCATGAGGTCAGTGCTGGAACGTTATCTATGTTTTCTCTTCTCCTGTGTATGTTGAAAAATCTCTGCTTCCGGCTCACTAACTCCTTTTACCTCATGTTTGCCTTCATATTTTTTATATTTTCCAGCGATGATGGTCAAACAAATAATGAAGTGTTGTGTACATTACTTGCCATATAAAGATTTGCGTTAATATTCTGACATAGGCATCACCAAGAATTGAGAACTGTAACTTGACATAATGATAATGAAATTGATTCTACCTGCTAATGTGTGCCTGTACACGTAACTAGCATCCACAGAAACCGTTACTGTAACCATGAGAGTCACCCAGCCTAGCCTCATTAACCATGTGGCCTCATTTTCCAAACCAGCGTCGGTTAGCTAACTGCCGTGACGTGGCTATTTGTGATGTCACTGCAATGTCACCCCATGTGTGTGAGCCAGTCAGAGCAGAGCAAGGAGAGCACCTGGGATCTGCTCAGCGACCTAATCTCATTGGCCTTCTCAGGAAAGCCATAGCCAAGGCCCGGGTGTGTGTGTGTCTGTGTGTGTGTGAGTGTGTGAGTGTGTGTGTGTGCATGTGTGTGTTGGGCGGGCGGAGTCTTACCCAACTACAGCAGCATTAGCAGTCAAGAGACACTTGCTAACACTTGCACGACACCTGGCCAATAGCGTCTATGTTGTAGTCACAATTAAAGGCCCAAAGAGGTACCAAAGAGTTTGCTGTCAAGATGTGCATATAACTGCAGTTAAGTCCTTTTTATCTGATTTTAAGTTGATTGTGCTCCCTGTGTCTCTCTTTCTTTAGGATCGAGGAAGAGTTAGGGGATCAAGCTCGTTTCGCAGGCCATAATTTTAGAAACCCCAGCGCCCTGTGAGACCTAGACCATCATCAGATCAACAGTTCTACAAATAGACAAACAGATATTATATAAAAAAACACAAAAAAATAGACAGGTTGTACATAGACAAAACACTGTATCGGCACACACGAACACCAATGGCGTAATATGTCAACACATACAAAGTTGCTTTAGTTTGATAGAAATGGATGAATTAATGAACATAGACAGAACAAGACTTGTATAAATAATAATATTCTAGTCTATAAGATATGAAACAGGAAGCACAAGTAGAATAGCAGAAGTAAACAAGAAAGAAGGACAGGAAGAAAGAAAGACAGAAAGAAAGAAAGAAAGAAAGAAAGAAAGAAAGAAAGAAAGAAAGAAAGAAAGAAAGAAAGAAAGAAAGAAAGAAAGAAAGAAAGAAAGAAAGAAAGAAAGAAAGAAAGAAAAAGGAAACAAAACAAAAAAAAAGTATGTACACAAAAAATATTCAGGGACTGAATAAAGGGAAATGAAAATAATCCACATTCACACACACACATCGTGTTGCACAGCCTTGCGTTCATTTACACGACACAAAACCGCACTCTCCCCATTTCATCCCCCTTCTCCGCTCCTCTGAATTCCCTTTCCTTATCCCAGTACTTGTTGTGGATTCTTTGTTACGTCTCCCTGTCCCTGACCTGATGTGGCTTTATTGATTGCAGGTTTGACATTGACCCCCTTATGCTTGAAGCCCACTATTCCCTACTATGTGTACCTTGTTTCCTTAAGTTTTTCATGTCTGTAGAGTAGCTGTGTTTAAAAACTGCCTGTCATTACAATAGTGTGAAAACATGTTCAATAAAATGAATAGTATAAGTTACAGTGTTTCGCGTGTTTCGTACAAATTTGACAACAGCTGCAAATGGAGCTGTCTTAAAACACATGATATGATTATTTGAAGATTTTTGTTAAAATCTTTTACAATTAAACAATTTAGATAAAAATACATTCCATATTGTTCCAAGAAAGTACACCTAAATATCTATGGGATAGTTCAATGAACAGACATGGCTGCGATATCTATGCAGATGTATACTTAAGAAGGAGCAACACATTTATTTTTTGTTGAACAATGACTAAACACTTAACTCAGACCTGGTCTTGCAATTCCTAATTTAAGCCACAAGATGGTTGCCTACTGGAGTGATGCTAAAACAGAATTTTGATTGGTCAAGATACCGTAGATCACAGATGAACCTGCTCACTGTCGTCTATTTTACAGCACAACAGCACTAAACAATAGACACACCATGCTGAGCCTATTAATTCCTTCATTCTCTGTAGAGGTCCTTTAACCATACGTGTTTGACTTTATATTATAACTACACTGATACTACCAATTTCACTATGTTGCCTAGTAACGTGTGTGTGATGTGTACATGTTTATAAGTGTGAAACACTAATCCTGCCTGGCAACTCATCTTTCGATACACCCCTAACCTGAAACTCATGAGAAAACTGAACATTTAGTTACTAACTGCACAGTTAACAAAGCCAATGCTGATTCAATTTATAGGGGTGAATGTGACTGAATGTTTTAGGATGAAAATGGATTAAAATGTGCATTCCCCCATTTTACAGAGGACCTACAATCTCAATTTAGTAATCACTATGTGAATTAAGTAAGAATTACAGGACTGCAACTTTGTAAATACCGGCAAATTATACTTTGTGTTTTAGACGTAAATAAAATAAGTAAGATACTGTATAGTGCATCAATATCAATAATTATAAAATTAAAACAAAGGCAAACTATAAAGTAGTGCACAATATTTTTTCTTTATTCCAATGCAGTGGTTTCAGCTTTGAAGCATTTCATGACAACAATTCACTGAGTAAACTTTCCTGAATGGTGATTCCATCAATAGGACAAAAAGGGGAGAAACCCAGTGTAAATATGTGTGTGCTTCTCATGACAATGACATCCATGCATTGCTCACAATTTATAGGCAGTTTGTCCTGTTTAAAGTGCATTACGGAGGGCCGTGCTCAGGGCTTACACTGGATACATTTAGGCCGTAGAAAATTGAAGGAAGTCACCAAATGTCAGTTTCGCAATAAAAGTCCTAAGACAATATTTGCAACTGCATCAAATCTTCTTTAAATTGGTTGCAAGTTGTCAAATGACATTTACGTTGACTGACCTGCAACCACAATATAGCACAGTGAAAGGGATTCAAAGAAGAGATACAATAAATAGGTCGTCAAGCATTTTTCACCAACTCTCCAGAATAAGTGTGCCAGCAATTACGTTTGATGGATCCAGAATTAAAGACAACTATAGTCAACCCAACTGGACACTAACGCTTTGTCAAAAAATTGTAGCAGGATTACATTGGTAAACCTGACTTGATTTGTTGATCTATTAACCCAGTTTGTCACCACCAAAAACACCAGACAACCTTGGAGCAGCTTTTTTTATGGGCTTTGGTGCTTCTGTCTATGCACGCGCATTAATGATGTCAACAAACTCTGGCTTGAGGGAGGCTCCGCCCACTAAGAACCCGTCCACATCTGCCTGGGAACCCAGCTCTTTACAGTTACCTCCCGTTACTGACCCTGTGAGGCAAGAGAGAGAGATGGATATAGAGAAAGATGGAGAAAGAAAGAGGAATAAAGACAGGCAGAGAGACACTTCATAACAACATGATTTTAGAGCACTGATGGTTGTTTACTCAGACAATAAAAAAATAAAGCAACACAACACACGGTTTGTCCCTTACTGACCTCCATAGATGATGCGCACAGAGTCTGCCACATCCTCAGAAACATTGTCCCTCAGCCATTCTCGCAGCTTCTCATGAACCTCCTGAGCCTAATTTCATATGAGGGGTAGAAATAACCATAAATACACGATTAAAAAAGAGGTTTTTAAAACACAAGTAAATCAAATGTCAGTGTTTACAATTATTTAGTCCTTTACATGTTAACATTTGAACAGATTCTTAAACAGGGTTATTATTGAAACAGAGACGTGTGTTGTACCTGCTCAGGCGAGGCTGTTTTTCCCGTCCCAATAGCCCAAACAGGCTCATAGGCCAGCACCACCTGACCCCAGTCCTTCACGTTGTCTAAAACACAGCATGGTTACAAGGCTCAGAGACACACATACTGTACGTCCACAACACACATACAGATACAGAGGTGTTATTAATTACAGTATTTCTTTATAAAAGGACAATATAGGTTACTGTAATATCAAAGTGATTGCCCTTTTGAAAAACATTTTGTGACACGTTAAGCTAAAAAACAAACAAAAGTTTTTCTATCATTAATCTACACAGCTTTTCACATGTGGCAGCAGTGTGTTGTACTCTTCAAGTTATGTAAGTGACAAGCATACACCATAGCCACACCAAAATATGGTTTAAAGGACCCATAGACAATCATACATTTTTGTGTGATTCCCTCGTGTATATGAAGCACATTAAAAATATTTGAACACTTAAACAAAACTTATATTATATTTTTTATTAGTATTCTAGGGTGCCTCTTTCTTCCCTTCCAACTCGTTTTCAGTAGTGAACGCAAGTTTACGCCCATTGCTCATTAACATTCATTAGCTGAGTTATGTTATTGGCTAGGGTAGTAACATTCCGCTGTTGTCATAGCTGCGGCCTGAGTAGTTCCACCTTACTAATACTAGCCTGAGTCCATGATTGGTCAATAAGATTGACTTCCATTTTCTACATCACAAATCGCTGTGATTGAGAACAGCTTGAAAAATAGGGTAGATGTGTTGTCAGAGGTGAACTAGAGAAAATGCACAAGGGGCAGATTTCACTTTTTCATGTTTTTGGTACAATCCCTCTGAGTGATAAAACAATGCTTGACAAAGATATATTCCAAATCTCAAATTATGGTCCCTTTAAGATCATGTAGAGTGCATGATGGAAACACACTCAACAAAAAAACATACTCCTCATTAAAATATATGGTGGTTGCTGTAATACGTCATGACTCTATGTGGCATCAGCCCAAAACTAAGAATTTGTAAGTGTTGCAAGAAGTGGTACGGGGTATTGTTGGAGAATTAATGAAAAAAGAAAACCCTCAGCTTGAAAAAGACAGGAAAATGCATATGGGTGCTATAATTAGGCACTGTCACAGTACCACCACCTGCTGAGACCTTTATTTAATGTAATAATGATGATAAATGTTCAAGGTGCCATTATGTTTGTCCTTGCTGTATCTAAGCCATCAAAGCACAGGCAGGTTTAATCAGCGCGGTTTATGCGGTGTCGTTGATTTCCGTTTATGCTCTATAAATGTATGTATATGCGTTTACCTGCAATGACCTGCGTTTGAGCAAACACCACTTCTTCAGTGGTGCCAGCCTCTCTCTCCTCCAGCTTCTCCCCAATGCAGGCGATGACTCCCAGGCCGCTCTCCAGGGCGTGAGCCACCTTCTGGCCAATCAGCTCGCTACTCTCTCCGAACACGTGGCGGCGTTCGGAATGCCCCAGAATCACCCACTCCACCCCACAGTCCTTTATCATTGCTGGGCTGAAAAAGGGGTGGAGACGGGACATAAAACACAAACCCAAGATACTAGTACTACTAAGAGGGCAAGCAGTAAGCAAAGAAAGGAGGTATGCAGGGAGTTAGGGAGATTCGGGGTCTCTGATTTAATTTGTTTTACATTATTCAAGGTATTCTGGTAGTTAGTTACACTTTCACTATTTGAAATTAAAAGATAAAATTTGTTTCATAATAGGGGTGTTATATCCTACCTTATCTCTCCAGTGAAGGCCCCCTTAGGAACCTTGTAACAGTTCTGAGCTGCAACACCGATTCTGGCATCTAGGTTGCAGCGGGCGTAGTCCAGATAGATGGAGGGAGCTCCACACACAACCTCTAAAAGTTGAGGGGAAAGACAGGGTATAACATACAACCTTTGCATGTCGAAATTAATTATAATCTAAACAATACAAACAGATCCATTATTATTACATCTAGACTGAGTATTGCGCAATCCCAGCGCAACCATGATGGACAACTCGTTTGTCTCTGCGCACTCCTCAATGTCACCGGTGTCACTGTATATGCTCATCATCGCCTGGTAGCCTATTGTAGATTAGCCAATATGTTCTCTTTACTCACATTATAAATCAATATACAGTGTCAAGCTTAAATAGCATTTTCGGACCAAGTTATTCAACATTTGGTCAAGGGCTATAGTGGGTAAAAAAAACTGACTTTACCGGTTTCGTCATGGAGGCTGGCAGTATTTAAAGTGGTGATGAGGTCGCCAAGACTCTTTTTGTCACCGTTCATCTTCCAATTTCCACCGACAAAGAATTTTCTTGAAGACATCGCTGAGCAATAAAGATAACGTTGAAAAACAGTGAAACAGTCCCTTGCAGATAATACAGCGCCTATGGAAAATACGTTCGATATTTTCTTCCCCGACCTTAATAGTTACCGCCCCTTTTACCTATTTTCTCTGGCCATTGGCTTAGCAGTGAGATGAGCAAACGAATCTAAGTGTGGCAAAGAGTATGTGACCAATCCTGTCACTGCGTTTAGGTCTTTCCCTCTCTGCAACCAACCATTTGTTTAATTGAGAAGCCAACCTAATCCTAATCATTAAAAAACAAGATTGCATTATTTATGAATCAGTGATCATACTTTATTTTTTTGTTAATTACTTTAGTCAAAAACGACTCATATCCACGTTAGACAAATATTATGAGTGTATTATATTGCTAGTATTTTACATTTTTATATTTCTCCAAACCATACAAAAATTATATATATTTAACAATCCCTTCAGTGGACTAGTGACATGGTGATCTTTACCATTGCACAGTTGCCGTTGAAAAGGTGCTTTGTTGATTGAAAATATGTTTATTATTTATTTTAACTGTTTCTGATGGTAGTTATCATATTAAAAAAATAATTATGTTATTAATGGGATTAATATTGTAAAACATTTAGTCAATTCCAACTGCTTTTTGAATCAAATGTTCTTTATGTTTTTCTTTAACTAATTTATTCATGAATATAACAACCAAACAAAAATACCCAGTTTGTGCTATGCTCAGAACCACATATTACTCTAAACTATATGCCCAATGAGTTCTGTGTACTGAAACCGAAATCTAGTACCCACACCCAGCCATACAAATATGGGCCTCCTATGGAATTTTCCTGGGCTTCGTGGGTATTACGTGGGCATGGTACTGGACTAAACAAAGATCCAAGTTTGATCAAAACGCTCAAAATGGGCAGTTTAGCTGGGACCCATCACTTGCCTGGCTGGAACCCACTCATGACCTATTTGGGCAAATAGGTGGGTGCCCCGTGGAACCCACGAACAAACCCATTTGGGACCCGAAAAACAGCCAACATCTAGAACCCATTTTGGCCCCACATCTAAATGTTAGCTGGGATGTAATTTGGGTGGGTTTTCATTCTGAAGGCTTTTACTTCCAAATACAGCATGACAACAATGAATGACAGAACTTGCAGTATTCAGTATAGCACTATAGGTGTACTTTTATATTTCAAAATACCAATGCCGCGCCACAAAAGCTCCCTCTTAGAAATAAGAAAAAATACATCAACAATCATTAATCTTACCAATTGCTAACAGGAAAAATACAGTCGACCGCAAAATCAACAAATCCATTACGGGCCTTAAAGTTCTTTCAAAGACAGAGAAAACTGCGCACTCTCTACCTTGTTGTCTTACAAAGTGAGTGATGAGCGGTAGGCTGCACACCCTCCTACCAAGGTGTCACTTGGAATAAACCCGCCTCCAAAAGAAATGTAATCGAGTATACAATAGTTTCAAACAATACTTTGACTGAAACTATACCGCCTCCTTACAACCACCTAATGCATTGGCGTACAAATTTGAATAAAAACCTTAACATCTTTGTTTTGCCTAATCACAATAACATTAAAGAGTTTTTGTTAAGATTTCTAAGGATAGTAATTTATCTCTGAGTATTGTGCACATACAGCCTAAATATAATTATGACAAAAGGCATTTCATGAAAGAAAACAATTCTATAGATTGCAGTCTGTAAACTTTCGATTATAACAGATGTTTCGGGTCTTGTGTCAGTCACCTTGATGGTGCGGACACCGACAGGTAATGGATGAATCAAGAACTACCAGTCCGACTCTTGTCTGCACCGGTCCATTATCAACACTTTGCCTACACTGACTCCAAGTGGCAGAAAGTAGAAAAGTACACTGTCCACTTTCCACTGTCAAGACCATGTCATGAAAATAAATCCTCCTTTAATACAATTACATTACTGGGAAAGTTAGCTTAACCACCACAAGTTTATAAAGTCACAGTCACATGCAGCATGTTGTATATTTGTTTATTCCAAATATTTTTATGTCTATATATTTAACATAAGAGAGCTCTGACCCTCCTACAGTACCCCACACATTAATAGCAATAATATTAATAACAATATAATCATCATAATAATATCCATTGTTGTCATTTTCCATAAGTCATTTAGCACTGGTATACAAATTTATGGGAGAGAAAGTAGGTGGTATGAAAAAGAAAAAGAAAAAAAAGCACTCTGACCCATCCTTTCTTTTCTCTGTAAACACACACACACACACACACACACACACACACACACACACACACACACACACACACACACACACACACACACACACACAAAGCTCAATGACACACAGACAACACACATTTTATGAATGCAGAATTCTATGTTTATTAGAAAGATTTTCAACAAGCATTTCATTTCATGTCCAGAGATACAGCAGATGTTTAAAATCACTACAAATGCAGTGGGTTTAAGGGGATATGTTGATATATCTGTAATGTGAAACAAAACATAGCAGAACAGATTTACATGTCTTTTGAACCTTTTTTTATTGAACATCATGTGTTTGAGGAGTGAACCGTAACAGCAGCCATATTGGGCAAAAGTCACAGGAACTCTGCTGGTAAGTACTGAGACCCAGAATGACAGCTTTCTTTTAATTTCAGCGGCACACATACACTGTAGATATGCATTGCCAAAACGGCACAGTACATTAACCCTGCATTCTAATATGTTACCTATAAAATACAAATAAATTTACATATCAACTGAAATCTAAATAAGTTCGGGCTTTTATACATCAATGATCTTAAAGACAATAAAAATGTAGCTGTTATTCTAAATCTTGATGTTCAATATTAATCTGTACTTCAATTCACATTTTTTTTATTGTCAAACATCTATAAGCGTTAAGTTGTGCCTCTTACAATAAGAGTTTATTTTCTTTTCATTTATCATTTCCAATAATGACTCAGTCTTCTAGGTTTGGTGTTAAGTCATTCCCTGCACAACAACCTCCATACAATTCAGTACATGCATTGGGATGCATCTTGCAGTGTTGTATGTGTTTTTAGATGCCATTTATTCAATATGTTCTATGAAATCCCATTCACCCACTTTCATATTTGCATACATAAACAAGGAAGAGGGAGAGGAAAAGAGAGGAAGATTTATACCCCTTTCCCAAAAAAAAATCCATTGTATGACAAGACAATTTCCACAAATAAGTGAATCATTTTTCCCATGTCAAGTTCTCTCCCCTCCTTAATCCACATCTCATCCACCTCTAGCGTCATTCCCCCTTCTTCCCATAAATCCCCCTCTCCCAGGTTTGCCTCCAAAGGGTGGGCTCAGTTCCAGATCTTGAGGAAGGAATCCCAGGATCCTGTGCAGACTCCCAAGCCGTCAGCAGGCACCCCAGTGCAGCTCACTCTGTTGTCATGGCCAGACAGCACCCCTGAAAGAGGGACAAGGAGAAAAAGAGAAGAGAGAAAGAGGATAAGGGGGTAAGACAAATATCTGATTCCTCTTGTCCTTTATATAGATACTATCTATTCTCTGTATGGCTCTGTATCTACTGAAACTCCTTGTTGATACTGAAAAGGTCTACCCCTAGATCTCACTTAGACACCATTGGCTTTTTATCTTACGTTTCATGGAATACTTACCAACTTTCTCGCCCTTCAGTGTGTCCCAGATGTTGCAGTTGAAATCATCGTATCCGGCAAACATGAGTCGTCCTGACACGGACAGGGCCAATGACGTGACGCCGGCCTTCAAAGTTCCGTCGTTGTACTCGATCACTTCCTGGTCGGCGCGAAGGTCATACATCTTGCAGGTGCAGTCATCAGAGCCCGTGATGACAGCGTGACCGTTGGGGAAGTACTAAAGAAATGACAAGAGGAAGAGAAGATAGTAGAGAGAGAGGGACAATTTTGTAAAAACACAATCGGATGAATTATGCATAACATATGACAATGGTACCTTTGTGTACAAATTATTTAGAGAGAAAAGCTTAGTGGTATGCATCTTATCACCATTTTGGTTGAGTTTAGTGAATTCCCCTGGCATTGTGTTTGAAGGTGTGCAAGTGTGAATAGTGTGTGAGAGCACACAGCAGTATTAAGCATGTTGCATGCATCTGATCAGAATAAAAAGCATACAAATCACTTTGTATGTTCTCTGTTTGCATCACTGATTGATGTGTGAGCTCTAAATTACTGAGATGGCGTTGATGTCACTGGTGTGTCCAATGAAGCTCTGCTTGCATCCACCATCCCTGACGTCCCACAGCTTGGCCATGGAGTCACAAGCCCCCGAGATGAAGGTATTCATATCCCCAGACAGGGACAGTGTCATGCAGTCACCAATGTGGTTTGTGTAGATGATTTTCTGCTTGCCAGTCTCCAAGTCCCACAGACAGCTAGATAGAGGCAGTGGAGAGAGATGAAGAGGACGAGGTGTAGAAAGAGAGAGACAGAACATGAATCACACGTTCAATTCCAATACACATCAAATTGTCACTGAAGTCAATGTGATTGTTCATTTTAAGAAGAAAGAGGATGACTGACAGGGTGGTATCACCAGACGCAGTGATAATCTCAGTGTCACTCAGGAAACGACAGCAGGACAGGTAACCTGGGGTACAAAGATAAGAACTTACATCAAAAAAAATATGTTCTTGATCTGAATATGTGTTATTATTTGAGATAACTTTAAAACACCAGATATAAACAGGTGATTTAAGTCTGTTTTCCTCCATACAATTATGTTGTGCGTGTTGGCCCTGTTTACATCCACCCATCTTTACTGCTCGCCCAGTATGGCTGTCCATTCTTTACCTGTGTGTGCGTCCAGCTCCCTGAGGGTCTTAACGGCAGGGGTCTTGATGTTGTAGACAGTGCACATGTTGTCCAGCCCACCAGATGCCACTAAGTTCCCGGATGGAGCGAAGCCACAAGTCATCACCCAGGAAGACTTCAAAGGGACCGCATTCACCTGAAACACAACCCAAACACAGTCAACAAATGGATTCACATGGGTTTGTCTGGACGAATGTGCTGCTAATGGACTGTCCTGCGTTAGACAGTGCATTAGGTAACCTTGCCTTGTTGCCAGTGTAGCTGTCCCAAATAAGCAGCTTGCCATCCTGTGATGCACTGACCAGTTGCCTAAATGAGAAAAGGAGATAATTATAGAATCAATCATGACAAATTCAAGTCTCAATGCATTCAGGCTGAGGCATTGGATTTGATTGAATACATTTTTACTGATCCCAAATGGAAAGTGTATCAAGTAAACATATAGTTGTTTTTTTTGACAAACGGTTTCAAACTACCGGTGACAGACCCTTTGACTACCTTTGATGTGTACCTGAATGGTTGGCATAAATCTAAACCCATTCCCATTCTACAGACCCCCTCACAAAACATACACGGGTGGTCAGGGTGTACATGTTTGTTGTATTGCAGCCAGGTGAAGCCTAATAGGGACTCAGTTCAAGTGATTACAACTCTTTCATTTATTGACTCCTGGCCTTGATATTATTCGTTCCTCACCTGGCATCAGTAGACCAGTGCATGGCATAGATTTTGGCCAAATGTCCTTTCAATGTCTTTCTGGTCTTTAGCTGGACACGGGGTGCAGCGGCAACACCACTTGCTGCATCTGCCATTTTAGTGTCAGCCACTGCCTTGCGGGCCGCCTAGTGGTAGAAAGACAGCATTACAAGTGAAATCAAGCCGTCAGATACAGCAAACTGTATAAATAAATGCAATTACGCCACACGTCATTGCCATGAATGTTACAATAGCAACATGGTTAGCTTGATGTTTGATAATGAACGTAAAGTATTGTAGGCTACATTTAATATTTATAATCATTCAGGACATTTCAAATGTCCATTAGTTGTCCAATGCTATGGTCTGGTGTATAGTCTAATAAAACCATGTCAGAAGTTTGAATCATGTACATAGATTAATCGTTAGAATCAAATAATGTTAAACTACCAGAATAGTATGTGTCATTGACCTTACAGGAAACAGTAGAGTCTTAACAGGAAGTACACACCTCAATCTGTGTCCTCAGGGCATCAGCTTCCTTTTTCAGCTTTTCCACTTCAGCTTTCTCTGCCATGGCGACGGTTGTAAGGGAGAGTTACTTACAACAAAAGAAGCTAGCAAAAGAGAAAGAATGGGAGGAAGAGAAATGTTCATCTGAATGTAAATCTTTTTCTCATGAGATAGAAAGATTTTGTTCATGTACCATTTTCTTGCACCAAGAGTACAATATAAGGTTCAAGTATGTCAAATGTTAGTGACAGTGTCGTTTGAACAAAAATCGACCGATTGAAAAAGCAATAGCATTGTGTGGTTGACTATTCATCAGTAGTAAAACATTTGCTTGAATCCCTTTGGGGCCCCGCATATCTAATTTGTACCAAAAGGCTTGTCGATTGCTCTTGTAACCCTGATGCCGTTAACTAGGCCACTGTGGTGGTGGTTGCATCAGTCTGTCTATGGTGGAGATAGATGTACAGATAGCTACTGTAGATCCCTGGCCTGAGCAAAGAAGCAGGTTTAATCCCTGGTTGACCTGGACCACGTACGGGTTCCTTATAGAGGCAATAAGCTGAATATCCTGTAAGGATAGGACGGAAGGAAGCTTGTTGAAGTGGTATTACTTCCTGATTGTCATGCACTAGCCTAGGCTCAAAGAGTGCTCATACTCGCTAACACACGCAAAGACACATAAACCAAGGCTTTCTTATACAGCAGAGAGAGACTTTCTTATGCACAAGAGGCTAGACAAAAGCTGGACCACACCTGGAAACTTGTTCTTTCTAATGATCTAAAAACGTTTTGATCTGCAAAGTCCTCTGAAATGATCTCTACAACATGCACAGTAAAGTAAGGTCAAATTCCAACAAACGTCTCAAAAAATAAAGTCTCTTCAATGTTTTATATTTATTAATGTAGCCACACTTTTTGGAATGAAGTTATGGAATCCATGCATACAATCACTGGGATGATTAATGAAAAGGCCACCCTGAACTCTCATTAACACCCACGCAACTGACAAAAAAAGCTAAAATGCATCGCAAATGCTATTGTTATCAAACAACCCCTCAACTTTGTAAGTGTATTTTTAGACGTGATTAAAAGCAGTTGATGCCAAGAGGTCTCCCTGCCTAATACGTCGTAATAGGATACTGACGTCTTTGAGCAATGGACCATTACTGAAATGCACAAACTGTAGAAAGCACTGTCAAAACGAATGCAACAGAAAACGCTGAACCCTAGACCAAAAACGCTGCACCCTAGACCAAAAACCTAATCATGTCAAGGGTAATAACAATATAGCCTTACGAACTATAGATTTGCATCCAGGCCCACATGCAATGCATGAAATGTGATCTATGACCAGAAACAGAGGGCAAGCTAGCCTTGTAAGTCCCTGCAGGAGCTCTCGAGGGAAGCTTTAGGACCCAAATCTCCTGTCATCCGATTACTGACTGCTCTTTACCATTGGATCAGAAGAACAGAGAGAGAGGGGGGAGGGGGGGGGGGGGTGCTGAGGCAGGGGGCAAGATGGGGAAGGGACAGAGGGAAGATGTATCAATAATGTATCAATCAGTTTCAGTTTTACAACTGAAATACTTGTCTATTTTCTCACATGCTGGTAAGGGAATGGTAAAATGGAATTACATAGTGACCAAAAGAATCAACATACTACTAGCAACTTGTTAAAATCAGCATCATAGTATCTGTATCATCAGGAAAGGCATTTAGCACTACTAGAACAGTGCACATTACGAACAGGATCTTCTCTCGAATCTCTCAGTGATTGTAACAGTTTACTAGTACCTTGCCGCTACTTTTTGAATAAACGTTTCTGTGAAGACAGAATACTGATTTGATGCTGTAAATGTAAATACAATTTCAAGCAGTAGGTTGCAGAAAAAGAAGTCCTACATGTTTTCAAGCACACCTGGTTTACACACTCTGATTCCCTCTACATGTTGCAGTCTTGGGGGCACAGATGTCCTGTACTGTCAGGGAGACTGACATTATACTAGCAGCCTAGGATCAAAAAGTGGAAAAGTTTCCAAGTTCAATTCTTGTAACTAATTACGTGAACATTTGTCAGCTACATTTCAGGGTTATTTCCTATGGTGATGATGAAATCCCAGTCTTCTCCTTAATGTGTGGAAATAATCATATTTCCATATTATAAGTTGCATAATTATTTTTATTGATTGCCATATTAGTTATTGCAGTGACATAATCATCTTTATCATATTCCAAGAACACTGGTGCGCCAGCATGTCTGGTTTGTTGATAAGAGCTGAAAGTTTCACGGATTCACCCATCTCTTTCAGCACTATCACCTGTTCATACTAAGCCAGGGACACGTTGTTTCCAGTATAAGTATTCTGTAAAGTATGTGGACTCTACTCTCAACTTAGGCACGCTCTATTGGTAGAGGTTGGCATCGGAGGGTCCACTCACAAACAAGTCATATTTCCTTTGTTCATGCTTGTTGTGATGAATTCTGAATAGATCCTTTCAACCTGATTATACATACAAAAGAACTTGAAGACTCTGTTCTCTTTCACAGATGCAGGCAAAGTAGTTCCATTTTAACGGTAGGACGTCAGCCCAAGAAGAAGAGGCAACTGGACAAAACCACAAGGTATGGAAATACTCACCTTTCCAAACAAAAAGTAGTCCTTTATTGTTCTCTGCACTACAGCAGGTACTTTCCCAGTCCCTGCGGCACAGTATTATCCCTGCTAGCTGTGTTTTAGGCTCCACAATCCCAGGGTCTGTCCAGCTAACTTCCCAGCTATCTTCCCTCTGACGCTCTCACCAGCCGACTGCTAGCAGGTTACCTGTGAAAACTCTCTCTTTCTCTCCCCCTTCCCCCTGTGAAGAACAGATGAGGATTGGAGAGGATGAAGGAGATCAGGGATGAAGGGATAAGGCTAAAGATGGAAATAGAGAGCGGGAAGGAGAAAGAGAGCCAGGATGGTGAGGAAGAGCAGGGAGCATGGCAAGATGCAGGTAAACCGATTGGAGAGAGAAAATCAGGTTATAGGGTCAAAAGACAAATGCAGGTGGAAAGAAGAAATATGATAGAGAATGAGGAGCAGGTAGATGGAGGGATAAGTATGAGAATATTGAAAAGCAAAAAGTTTGTGATCGCTTCATTGAAGTTGCACCACCATCCTGCTATTGCTATCAATGCACCAGTTTGCATTACAGCATCAATTTACAATTATGTCCCCTTTAGTGGTAAAAGAGAATATTTTAATGAAAAAAAATAAAACAAGTTTTTAAAGATTTTTTTTGTCATGCTTCCAGTTGAGGGCATGCTCTTCACTTTCTGGCACGGTATTAATGCGGGTGCTTCTAGGAGTTTGGTGTATATGTGTGTGTTTTGGGGGGTGGAGGGATGCAGTTGGCCTAGTGAATTGCTAGGGTGCAGCAGAAAGATAGTCCCGGGTTGAAGTTGAGGGACCTTCATTAGTTTGTCAGAGCTAATGAGCTGAGCTCGCTTAATCAGGACCTAATGGGATATCCGGGGAATGCAAAATCCCGTTAGGGAATTAGAACGGGCAAACATGAACGTACGTCACAGCTGACACAGAGAGGAGGGATCAAATGAAACAGAGAGACACAAGAGGTTGGCAAAAAAGAGAGAAAAAAAGGCCAGGTGTCTGGGAGTGGATGCTGACACAGAAAAGATGTCACCGCTGCTTTTTGGTGCACTCAGTGGTGCAGCTCATCAGCCAGTAGGACCTTAATGGAGAGACTGGTCTCTGTGAGCTGACCGGATTCACCCGCCCGCCTGTGGCTTGATTTGTGACAATACGAGATGTACCTGGCCAATGCGCCGGATGGGTCGGGGTGAAATGTGAGGGTGGATGGAGTTTTGCGATTTTGAAAACAATAAGCCGAGGACCTTTATACGTTGTGATATCAAACGTTCACGTTCCTAAGGGGTTGATCTGAAAGCTGAACATATTAAATGAAGATTGAATGTGTTTCATTTGAAGGAATGTGAGTCAGGTAAAAATGCACAACCTTCTATATACACAGACTTGGCACGATCATATGCTAATGTAACTTGTTACAATAGACTATATGCTAAAGTGGAGTGTTGTTACGGGCCTAAGCTACTAACAGTCTGTCTCCAATGACAATGACGCAGCGGATAGACCACTTTGTCAACCTGTCGAGTACCAAACCAAACCCTCTATCTAGATCTAAGTGCTGATCCACTGAGTGTGTGACAATTGGTTTCACCACATCAAAGCCTCTAAAGCAGTCAAAGGGAAAAATCAGTCTTTACATGAGACCATGCAGTGTGACGTATGCCTTTTTGTCGGCCTTTCCCTTGCTCAATTCATCTAGCCGATCTCCAATTGGTCCCTATCAGAGTAATCCACCAATCCCATTCATGCACCATGGATCTGATGTGAGGTCATTGGCGATAGTTAACTTATTGCTTCTAATTGCTGGTTTGAGACACACAAAGTAGTGGAATTACCCCCGGATCCACACCCTCTACCAGGACACAGGCCTGAACCGTAATCCTTTCTGCATCACTGATCTCACTGCCTGATGAAGTGCTGCTAGGCTTCCACCTTAGAGGCACTGGTCTACGTATGAGATTTCCAGGGACCTTAATAGAGGGAGGCCTGCACCCCTACATTCCAGTAACCTTAACTGTATCATGAATAAGTAATAAATTAATACTAATTCCAAAATATTAATTTGAGTTTGAGTGTTTCAAAAATATTCACTGGAATCAATTTCTAGAAATTAAAACGTGCATTCATTGCATTAAAGGCTTGTTTTCACACCAAACATAAAAGCAAAGGCTTTTTAGACAAGCACACCATTTGATTTGATCACAATGTGTTATCTAGGCTTATAGAACTAGTTGAAACTCATCATCTCACTGCCAGTGTTAGTAGAAGGTTGCTGGATTATACTCATTAGCCCCGAATGGAGTGGGAATTTGGGAGTGACATCACATCAGATTAACTCATCCCTTTCTCTGCATCTTTCTCTCTTTTGGCTGTCATCGTCCTTCCTTACCCATTTTTTGCCAATTCACATTGTCTTTTACGTTGGCTCCCTTCCTGTGTCTTTACGTCTTATCCCCTAACCCCTTCCCTCTGCCTAACTCTCTCCTTCCTCTCACCTCTGTCTCCTTCGTCTCTCTCTCCTCCTCCCTCTCCCTCGGCCAATAATCCGCTAACTGACATTGACAGAAGCGGGCTTGCATAGCATTTCCTGATAGCTGGATAATTGCCCTGGGGGTCAACGAGCTCCCTGGGGCCAACTGCGGGCTTAATGACACAGACGGCCTACTTTGACCCTTGAACCCCATTTCTCATCCAGGAAGGCACTTAGTCCACTTAGCAGAACACTCCAAGAAAATGACACAGTCAGGGGCTATAGGGAAGGAAAGAAGAGACCACAGGTATGTATGGAAGTTATCTGTGGCCGATAGGTTATTATATGTTCACACTGATAGTGTCCATAGTTAAACCGTAGAAGAGGTCTTTGCTTTAACCCATGTTAGTCTCAATTATGTTTAGTATTATTCCAAACAAACATGTTGTTCAGCTATGGTGGTTTTCTCCCTAAACAACGTCATTAAACAAATGGTTCAGTCGTAAGAGTAACAGCACACGTTTCAAAACAGTAGGTCCTAAATAACCTTTCATTTTATCTACAGAATGAAAAATGTACAACAGCAGAAAAAGAAACCTGACCAAGCATTTCTAGGAACGTACAAAAACTACTGGCAAGTGATTTGTTTACTTTCACTTTAAGTCGGTTGACTCAAAGAGGAGGGCGCTCTTCTCTATCTTGCCCTTGTTGACGAATGACCGGAGTGAGCCTAAGTCGTGGGTGCAGGTCGTGATGCCTTAAGCTTATCAGGAGTGCTGGACGTCAGGCCAAGCAGGGACCCAGGCCAGGCAGCTAGGCAGGATGGACCTCTGATAAGATGACAGTCTGCAGTAGGCTGTAGCCTGTAGGTATATTAAACCTGCTACGGCCACTCAACGTCTTAGTGAGGACACGGAGTGGATAAAAGTAAGTGACTGAGCAAGACGTGAAATAATGTTCTATGCATTGTAGGGTTTTTCCAGGGTGTTAGGTGTTAGGTGTTCATAAAGTGTTGAAAACAGGATTCAAGAGAAATGCAAAATAACAAGTTCTTTCCTCTAAATATCAAAGGGATGAACTGCCACTCTCTCACTGAGCACTTTTCATTAGCCTGCATGGATTAGAAATCGAAAGATTCTGCAACAATCCAAGAACTTTACATAGAAGTGCATTAGTACACATTTCAGAGAAAAGGACAAAAGGATTAAAAGTCAGGGTTGTGATCAAGAAATTAGTCCCTGGCATTTTTGTATATTTTACCGTCAGCCCTGCCACCTAGAGGCTGAAGGTAGAACAGGTGAAGTCCATTATGTCAGTGGCATGCCTAAGCCATCTACACATTATATTGCATCTTAAAAGAGAGACTCCATTATATGACGTCACACCTGCTCTACTGCAACTTTGAGAAAAGATGCGGTTGTCACAATACAGAGTCTACCCAATACATATTTCATTTGTAGATTAGTGAGATTGTTACACATTTTGCAGATGGTCAGAATGCTGTGTATGCTTTTTCTTAAATCTAACAAAAAAACTGTAGTTTTTGTGTGTGTGCCTATATACAATAAATACATTATCATTTGTGTTGATTCTAAAATACGACAGTTTTAAATAATTTCATCGAACTTTTTTAAATCCCATTTTTTCAAGTTGCAATAGACTCATAATGACTTTATCGTGAAAAAAAAAAAAACACCAGGTTCAAATATGAATGAAACCATTCATCCAGCTGAACAAGCATAAGGGTAAATTTAAACATATAGGTTGGAAAAGAACACATCATTTTCTTTTTTTATTGCAGATTGCAGCCAATTGTAGCTGCAACTAGAAAAAGCTTCCAGATACATTTCATGCACCAGTAATCAACAATGGGAACATATAAAAAGTCCAAATTATATTCATAAACATATATAACATATGTATTCCATATAAATCCCACATATGGTGACTCGGCCATCCCATTACTTAACATGAACAAGATCCTTCTCACATATGAAGGGCCATTGCATGGAACAAGGAGCATCATACCAGCTTTTCACTGCAACACGTTCCAGCTTTTCCGTTTTGACGATGTAGCCACAGTCCTCATTAATGTGGTTGTTAGGTTCACCTTCCTCCCAAAAACTGAAACAAAAGATAATGAAAGTATTAAAAATAACTGTTCTTTATTACTTCTCTGGGGGTTGACGGTGTTTATATTTTTCATATATAAAATCAGTGGCGTGGCAATTTTTTTTTCAGGAAAGTAATCAGAAGAATTGTTAACCAGGCACTACAGCAGATAGGAGAAAACAGTGGAAATTGAAGTCATATGACCAGAATTTCAGGAGTTATCTAACATTCTAATCTGGTCCAGGAACTTGTCAGTTTAATAAATTCTCCATTTAGACATCATAGATTGTCAAGGGAGATTTCATCAATACTTCTCAGATCAACATTAGACACAAATGTTTGATATAAATCGATCACATTGACAAATAAGGTAAACCTATTGGTATGTGTGCATCATTTGTTTTTGTTTCTCATGTCGTTGAAAAAAGTAGCGGTGTAAATATTGTCAATCTACCACCAATGTGAATTGTGAAATCTTGTTAATTATTAGTTAAATGACATGCAATCAAGCTATGCCAACACTGCTGTCAAATTTCTTCTGTATATAAATATTACACAATACAGAGCAAATTTCTAAGCACATTTCTATATAATAATTTTTATTAATTGTCAATTGTCAATGAAATTGTATTTTTGAAGGCCAACACTATATATCTCTAAATAGTACATGTGCAAGTCACTTTAATTGCGTACTGAAGGTCCAGTGTGACTGTTTGGTGTATGAGTCGGGACCGTTCAACTGGACTTATCAGTTGATTGTTAGCACATTCTCATTCTTGCTAGTTTAGTTCTCTTGTTTGAATCGTTTATTAGTTACTCTGTTTTTGTATTTAGTTACTGCCTTTCTTTGTTTCTGTGTTGTAGCATGCATTGTTTGTCCAATTGTAGCCTGCGTGTCCCCTCACTCTGAATTAAAGCCTGAATTTGGTTTGGAAACCCGTTTAATTACTGTCTTTCCTGCCACATGCCGGTATTTGGGTCTTATCCACTCGTGATATTATGTGAAGCAATGTATTTGTCATGTGACGGGAACCACAATAGCTGTACAAAAAATGGTGACAAAGTAACACTATTTTGGTTAAAAGAGGAAGAATATGAACAAGAAAAGAGAACCATATTGAAGAAGGAAATAACTACTAGAAATCACATGCCAATAACGAATGTTGACTCAGTACAAACTATTTCAAATAATTCAAAAGAACGAAGAAAACTGCTTAGGTTATGAAAACATTGATGTTATGTCCAAACCAGGAGGAACTGGAGCACATTCTTCTTAGGGGGTTGTCTAATGCCAAAACACGTCAGTCCGTACACAAACAAACAACCCTAGTTGAGCGCTGCTGGTCTGCGGGAGATCGATCAACTGGCTAAGGACACAGTCCAAAACGCCAGGCCCACAGCTATGGAATTAAATTAATCTCAGTATTCACAAATAAATACAGTACAATTCACTAATGTATTCCTTGATTTATATAAAAATGAAAACTCAATTCACATACCAAATTCTCCACGCATAGCATAAATATATCTTGGTTTATAAAAATGTTTGTAAAATCGACAAATAAACAATAGAAGTTTTCCAAATGTATTCTAAATACATAAATATGAGTGTTCATCAATGTTTGCTTTTGTGGCTCATGTGGTATTATGATGGGTTCTGGACTATGGTTGAACAATGAACATGCTTTTGATGTTTCCTATTGTAGTAAATAGAGCACTTTGTCGATAACGTATTTAGATAAGTGGGTGCACACGTGTTAGGAAATGGCCAGTAAAAAAAAGGTAGACATAGAGAGAGCGAAAGGCAACCTATTTGGAAGGCTTCAAGTACATTTGGGCCGGTTTGACGGGAGTGAAGTACATACCCTCCAACCAGTGGAGTTCCATCAACCCATTTCCACTCTTCCTCGGTGGTCTCGTCGCTGATCCCAAACCAGTAGGCATTCCAGTGGCCTCGAGGGAGACGGTCCCACAAAAAGCTCTGGGTCAAAGAAAAATCTGGTTTACCTTAAGCCAGATACACCCGCTATTATGAAGTTCACCGGAATGTTAGTCACCACAACCACCTTAATCACAAGAGAACAGAATATCAGTGAACAACCTCACAACTTGAATTGAAGGCTCTGAGTGAAAGAGAGGTTGAACTCAATTTAAAATCGCCCCACTTATGAGCTTATACCACATTTCCAATTGGATTTTTAAACCTACTAAAATATCTTTGTATTATTATAATTGATGTTTATCAGTTTATCCTTCATGATAAAAAAATCACTTCATTTTTTATTATTATTATTATTCGGGTTGATGGGATCCGCCGAGAAATGCTGAAGGCTTTGGGTGTTGAGGGACTGTCATGGATGACACGTCTTATCAACATTGCGTGGAAGTCGGGGACAGTACCTAAGGAGTGGCAGACCGGGGTGGTGGTTCCCCTGTTCAAAAAGGGGGACCGGAGAGTGTGTGCCAACTACAGAGGCATCACATTACTCAGCCTCCAGGGTGCTGGAAAGGAGGGTTCGACCGATAGTCGAACCTCGGATTGAGGAGGAACAATGCGGTTTCCGGCCTGGTCGTGGAACAACGGACCGGTTTTTTACCCTTGCGAGGATATTTGAGGGGGCCTGGGAGTATGCCAATCCGGTCTACACGTGTTTTGTGGATTTGGAGAAGGCGTATGATCGGGTTCCCCGGGAGATACTGTGGGAGGTGCTGCGAGAGTATGGGGTGTGAGGGGGTCTCTACTCAGAGCCATCCAATCTCTGTACTTCCAAAGCGAGAGCTGTGTCCGGGTCTGCGGCAGTAAGTCGGACTCGTTTCCGGTGAGGGTTGGCCTCCTCCAAGGCTGCGCTTTGTCACCTATCCTGTTTGTGGTATTCATGGACAGGATCTCACGGCGTAGCCGCGGGGGAGGGGGCTGCGGGTTGGTGGGCAGAGGATTGCATCACTGCTTTTTGCAGATGATGTGGTCCTGATGGCATCATCAGTCTGCGACCTGCAGCACTCATTGGATCGGTTCGCAGCCGAGTGTGAAGCGGCTGGGATGAGGATCAGCACCTCCAAACCTGAGGCCATGGTTCTCAGCAGGAAACCGATGGATTGTCTACTCCAGGTAGGGAATGAGTCTTTACCCCAAGTGAAGGAGTTCAAGTATCTTGGGGTCTTGTTCTAGTGAGGGTAAAATGGAACGAGAGATGGGCCGGAGAATTGGAGCAGCGGGTGCGGTGTTGCAGTCGCTTTATCGCACCGTTGTGACGAAGAGAGAGCTGAGCCAGAAGGCAAAGCTCTCAATCTACCGGTCTATCTTCGTTCCTACTCTCACCTATGGTCATGAAGGGTGGGTCATGACCGAAAGAACGAGATCGCGGATACAAGCGGCGGAAATGAGTTTCCTCCGGAGGGTGGCTGGCATCTCCCTTAGGGATAGGGTGAGAAGTTCAGCCATTCGTGAGGGACTCGGAGTAGAGCCGCTGCTTCTTTGCGTAGAAAGGAGCCAGTTGAGGTGGTTCGGGCATCTAGTAAGGATGCCACCTGGCCGCCTCCCTAGGGAGGTGTTCAGGCACGTCCAGCTGGGCGGAGGCCGCGGGGCAGACCTAGGACCAGGTGGAGGGATTATATCTCCACACTGGCCTGGGAACGCCTTGGAATCCCCCAGTCAGAGCTGGTTAATGTGGCCCGGGAAAGGGAAGTTTGGGATGCCCTGCTTGAACTGCTACCTCCGCGACCCGACCCCGGACAAAGCGGATGACGATGATGATGATGATGATGATGATTATTATTCGGCTCTTCAATCTTACCTTTCTTTCCTTTCACAATCCAATCTCATCATATTTTCTCCACATCTCACTCTCTCTCTTTTCCATCTGGACCCTTGGTCTTACCTGTTCCTCGGCAGTGTGTATGATAGCCAGGTGGCCTCCAAAGCGTTTGCAGTAGCCCTGACTACTGGGCCAGCTATTGCTGAATGTTGAGATGAAGTAGCAGCTGGAGTTGACCATTACCCAGTCACGAGGACAGGTGGCAGGGTTTGGCGGGGATCTCACAGTAGTCGCTATCGTTGGTGGCACCACTGTCCCTGTCACAGCACAAAGAGACGGAGCACACAGCGTTACATCCAGAGAATGGGGCTGAGCGTGTCTCGTCTTATCTCTCCATTAGAGCCCTAACATGGACGTGTTCGATTAGAGAGCAGTCAGAGAGACTAAAGAAAACTACAGATGTTTACCAACCCAACTCTCAATGTATAACTCGTGTCTAAAAGTGTCGTGTGAGCAGCAGGGCATTCTGATCACAACCACATCTTTGGATGTTTGTTCTCTTTCTCACTCTCGCTCTTTCTGCCTTACACACACACACACACACACACACACACACACACACACACACACACACACACACACACACACACGCGCGCGCACGCACACACAAACTTGCTCCTACCAGTGTTTGCCCTGCCCAGCTCGGCCAGCAGTTCGTCTCGCTCCCTCTGCAGGTCGTCCTTCTCCTGCTGCAGTTTGTGAAGAGCATCGGTCAGTGTTGTCACGTCGACCTCCTGGGTCTGCTTCTGCACCACCCCAGAGGCCGTCTCCCCAGATCCTGAACTCTGACCTTTCTTTTGATCTGGGACGCACCAAGAGAGGAACCACTGAAACCAACCAATGATAACGAATGGCGGTTCCTCACACTCATTGCGACGTCAGAATGAGAGTTTAGTGATTAGTCTCAGTTTCACACTGTAAATAAAGACCCGTCTCGAGTAGGGAAAAGGAACTTTGAACAAAAGGAGATGCTAAATAATGCATCCTCCCCAAGAATGACAGGAAAAATACACGAGAAAAGGAATGATGCTCGCTGTCTAAATGAGTGTGGAGTGGAGCACTCCAGCCTGCTTGCAAGGCGTATGATAAACCATTGAAATCTCTAGAGTCTATGCAGCTGTCATATAGCCTTTGGAGGGGAAGCATTCCTTTGACTTTGTTTGGATAGTCATTTTTTTTGTACTGTGTACGTTTCTGTGAAATCTTTCTTAGAATTGAGTTTATGACGATAAACAAGTCTGTAGCAGATCAGTGTCCTGAGACTGAAAATATGAACCAGTAATTGAATATTAATTATAACAGCTGCATTTAAGGACAACTGCAGCTCCCACCTTTGAAATATAGCACCATTACGGATTTACACTAATGATTGGTGAGAATTTTCTTCAAGCTGCCAAAAAAACAAGTTGATTTGCACAGCAAGAGCCACTTGTGTTTTGTTGGGAAAAAGCAGAACCAGATTGACTTTTTACCAGAGTCTGGCTTTTTCAAACAAACACCGGAGCCTGAGCCAATAATGTCCCCCTACTGAGGCCAAATATGGCAAGGCAAACGCTGGAACCTCAGTTTTAGTAAACTACTTTCAGTTTCTGTCAGTAGAATTGATTCTGTTTTCAGTGACCGTACATTACAATGTGGGACTGGATTTACTGAGGACTCATTGAGACTTTACTCACAGTGTGCGCTGACAGCGATAATGGATACAAGAAGGACAGCACAAAGTGTTGCCAAGCAGATGGTAGCCAGTCTGTAAGGACCAGGGCCTGTCTGTCTTGGGGTCACTCTCACCGATGGAACAGACACTGCTGCAAAGAGAGGTGGAGGAGGATCGGTGAAAAATGCTTTGAAAGGCAACTTGATATTTGAGAAACTATATTCTAAATAAAAGCACTTTAGATAGTTGAAATATTTCAGTTTAAATCATCATCTTCCTATCCAAAATGTATGGATATCAAGAGAACCAGTTGAAATGTCAATCTCTCTGAGCTTCTAGTATATGACAGATGACTCTTCACTTTCAACCTTTAAAGGCATGATTGAGCTTGTTACTTTATTCATAGATCAGCAATTAACAAATATGTTCGTGTAGACAAGGCAGCATACCGGTAATACAAGTAATGAAAAGGGAGGCTTGGCATCTTTTCATGTGAAAAAATAAGGTTGCCAGGTTGGAGACAAAATGGCCTTGTAGAAACCTAGAAATTATTTACTTCTTTTAATAATTAACAGTTAGTGTACTACGGTCTACTTAGTTCCCTAAGTAATCATTTCACTGTTTCAATTCAATATTTGACTGTTTCAATTAAGGTATACCCCCTCCCTCTCATGAAATACAATATACGTGAATATAGCCTTCATATGGCTATGAAAAATATTCAATGCGGCACATAACAATAACCCGTTAAATCGATCAATTGTCAGCTGGCATATTAAATTTTTGCTGCCCATTGCTCTTAAAAATGTCTATTTACATCTTTATTCAATTTGTTTCTTACCAGTAGGATGTTGCACATCTGGACTGTTGTTTAGCTCAGCCTCATCAAAATATGAACTTTCGTTGTCAATAAGTTGGGAATACACCCCCTCGCAAACAGACGACCCAGTATTTTTAGCCGTCATTTTAAAGTAAGTATAATGTTTGACGGATGCAACTGCAAAAAAAAAGTTAGGTTATGCTTAGGTCCTGTAGGGCAAACTCTGATCATGCGACTTCAGCGTTCAGTTTGGGACGATTGCCTTCTGATGAGGATTGCCCAACTCTGACGTGCATCCGAAAAACAGAATTTACGCAACCATTTAGTATCATTCAGTAAATTCTGAGGCTGCGCACTTTTCACACTTTGGAGTCATTCAGAATGAACTCCAAATTCCACTTCTAAATCAATAGCCTACTAGAAACCGTTGTTTTTGGTTAGCCTAGACTTTGCTCAATGTTTTCTCGTCTAGATGTTATTGTAATTAAGCCACACATCCGCTAGAGTCTTTAAACCTGGGGTTTTACGTTTGCACACGGATTTCTACTCATGCTAATTTAATTCCATATTAGGCCTACATGAAGTGAGTCCATGGCTACACATTGTGTTGCAGGCTGCTCATAGAATGCCATTGCATTTTTAATCGGGGTTCATCTAATATTACAAGGTTGGATAGCTTGGTCCATACCCTGAAGAGCTATTGAATCTGTAGACGTACAGCAGGTGGCGCAAGAGTCTCCCAATTTACTGGAAAGGGTAGCTCTTCACCTTTGAATGTTTTCAGATGTATTTGTCAATGCTTGAATATTACATCTGCAGTTATAACATGGTGTGTCTTTATTTTATATCAATATATGTGATTTAATTTAATTCGATATCGTTACTTTTTACGATTTTTAGACGTGTAATGCATGTTAGTTTGTTTAAATGACCAAAAACATATAATTGTAAAGTTGGCCACTTTCAATCAATCTATTTGCCTTCACTTAATTGCTTCAAGAAAAGTTCTTTACTAATTATATTAACTGAACTATGGCATATGCTGTCTTCTATGTAGCCCTTACAATCAATTATAGTAATAATATGTTTGGTAGGAATTGACCTTGCAGACTTTATCATTAAAATGTAAATGGTGATATTAATTGTTGAAGTTACAGTAGGTGTTGTCTCCATAATTATCCTACTAACATAAAAGGAATCCATTAAGGGGAAGTTTAGCACAGAACAACATTCTGCAATGACAATATCCACATATTAACAGTAGCTGAAGTAAACATGCAACATGGCAACTGTATCAGGTATATAAATACAAATGTATATATATATATATATATATATATATATATATATATATATATATATATATATATATATATATAGTATACATTTACTGATGATGATGATTGGTGTCCCCATATAATAAAAACAGGAATATGTTCACACAGTGCTCATGTGTAGACCAAATCAATGTTCTTATCATTAAGCATATTATATCATTTAATAGATATATTTCAATTTTAGGTTTTCATTTTAGTGATATGGAACGCAGTAAGATTGAGTGACAAACAGTTGACTAAGGCAAGTTCAAACTATTTTTGTTCTGCTAGGTATCAAACCTTCCATCGAATGCAGTGCAGAAGAATTACCAAAAATGTGATGCAATAAAACTCCCTAACTACCGCTAAATGTTCTATTAACCAAAGTTTTCCCTAGAATAGAATTGAAATGACTTTTGGGAAATGATCCTCCCCCATCATAAATCACCAAATTAGGTCATATCGATCCAGTAACATACTTATCTTCACTATCCTACATTGATAACTGTTATTCATCTTTCTGTTGCAGCATCATCTTTACAGCACACCTCACTGATTGTCTAATAGCTATTTGCTCCTATTCTGGTTACCCATATTGCGTGTGTATTTGTGTGTACTGTCAGACAAGGTGCTGGTCATTTAGGTTTACAACAACTACCTCTTTAACATTTACAGCAATGGGAGGATCATCCTTATTAGGCATTAGGACCAACAGGTGTCACTTGTCCTCTAGTAACATGCTGTACAATGTGATGTATACATTCATACCCTTCCGCATGACCAACAACATACCTCCTTTGACACGTATGATTATAACTGTTTGTGCAAGAGAGAAGGGAGGTGCCCGGAGAAGAACCATAGTGCAGCTTAAAAAAAAGGCTTGAGAGAGACACAACTTATTGTTGTAGAGTTTAATTTTGATCAAAGCAAACTGATGTTCACCAAATAACATCTGTCTTGTTTTAGGACCCAGGCCCATTTGAGAAACCTCAGAACTATAAAAAAAAACCTGTTTACAATTAATTATTTGTTTACCTAAATTAATATTTTCCTGTATTAGTGTCAGAAATTATCTACAAATTGCAT
Source organism: Galaxias olidus (assembly GCA_026901105.3). Taxonomy (NCBI): domain Eukaryota; kingdom Metazoa; phylum Chordata; class Actinopteri; order Galaxiiformes; family Galaxiidae; genus Galaxias; species Galaxias olidus. Next base: position 144,383 of record JAPMUY010001302.1, read on the forward strand.
TATGGCTTTGGTTTCAGGAATATAAACTCTATATTTGTTTTTAGTTCTTCCTTCTACCATCCCTGATCTCCAAAGTGGCCATCTTGTATTTCAATAATTTGTTTTTAGTATTACTTTTATTTTAATCTTGTTACTCCAGTATGCCACCCAGGTAAGGGATCCAACAAGTCAGCCCATATTTTCATGCATTTTGCTAAGCTGGCAGCTGACCAGGGCACAAACTGAACTTGTGTATTAAAATAGATACGTTTTTTTCCTTAAAACCTTTTCCCTCGAATGCTACTCAGCCCGCACAGGAATTTGATGGGCTGATTTCCAATTCATCCATCAGATGCAACGGTACCTAGCACCAAAAAATAAATAAGACTTGTAACGTCTGACTCAACTGAACATTTTAAAAGCAACTACGATGTACACAAACTGCTCAGAAACTTTAAACCTTTTGACTCTTCACTAATTATACAGTGTATATTTGAATATCTCATTGACTTTCTTTGTAGTCAGTTCTCAAGGTAGGTGTCTCATGAGTGCTATGTCTCACTGTAGTTGTGAGATGAAATACAAATCCCTTTCATGTTGCTGAGACATTTTGCATGGTGTGGTGTGTGGTGAAGGGTGAAGGATACTGTCCTAGATGCTGTTTCCTCTGGCTGGAAGCCTTACTGTGGTCTGTGGGGGAGCTATTGTCATCGGTTCTCTCTTGTTTTTTGACTGTCAAGAGAATAGTTTTTACTCAATCTTAAGGGTTAACCTATGACATCATATTCAAATATAAACTAAAATATCTTCATTTGTTTTTGTTTATTGTAGTAGATTTGTAAAAACATTGACAAACAAACACACACTCGCACAAACATTCAGTTGACTATGATATAACAATAGATAATTGCACAGCGGCACCCAAGTATGCCTATCCATAAGCATCGCCAGCATTGTTCAGTTTCCAATGATACTAGGTGAGAATAGAAATGTTATTACTGAAAGGTGAGCAGAGGTGCTGGCTAAACAGGGTTGCACACCTCAAACAGCCCAATGCAAATAGATCAATGCAAATGTTTTTTTCCCCCCCATACACAGTGTTTGTGAAAGGACTTGACAATAGTTACTTTATGATGTGCAAACCTAACCAACCTGTTTGTCAGGATAAACAGGGCAATAGTCAGCCTCCTTCATACTACAACCCTGCATGCCCAATCAAATCAATGTTAGATATGTGTTCTCTTTTTAATAAAATAGGAGTGAAAAGGGGGTTCAAAAAGGGGGACCGGAGAGTGTGTGCCAACTGCAGAGGCATCACATTACTCAGCCTCCCCGGGAAAGTATACTCCAGGGTGCTGGAAAGGAGGGTTCGACCGATAGTCGAAACCTCGGATTGAGGAGGAACAATGCGGTTTCCGGCCTGGTCGTGGAACAACGGACCAGCTTTTTACCCTCTCGAGGATCTTTGAGGGGGCCTGGGAGTATGCCAATCCGGTCTACACGTGTTTTGTGGATTTGGAGAAGGCGTATGATCGGGTTCCCCGGGAGATACTGTGGGAGGTGCTGCGGGAGAGTATGGGGTGAAGGGGTTCTACTCAGAGCCATCCACCCTGTACTCCCAAAGCGAGAGCTGTGTCCGGGTCTGCGGCAGGAAGTCGGACTCGTTTCCGGTGAGGGTTGGCCTCCTCCAAGGCTGCGCTTTGTCCCCTATCCTGTTTGTGGTATTCATAGCCGCGGGGGAGGGGGGCTGCAGGTTGGTGGGCAGAGGATTGCATCACTGCTTTTTGCAGATGATGTGGTCCTGATGGCATCATCAGTCTGCGACCTGCAGCACTCATTGGATCGGTTCGCAGCCGAGTGTGAAGCGGCTGGGATGAGGATCAGCACCTCCAAATCTGAGGCCATGGTTCTCAGCAGGAAACCGATGGATTGTCTACTCCAGGTAGGGAATGAGTCTTTACCCCAAGTGAAGGAGTTCAAGTATCTTGGGGTCTTGTTCTCGAGTGAGGGTAAAATGGAACGAGAGATGGGCCGGAGAATTGGAGCAGCGGGTGCGGTGTTGCAGTCGCTCTATCGCACCGTTGTGACGAAGAGAGAGCTGAGCCAGAAGGCAAAGCTCTCAATCTGTCTATCTTCGTTCCTACTCTCACCTATGGTCATGAAGGGTGGGTCATGACCGAAAGAACGAGATGCGGATACAAGCGGCGGAAATGAGTTTCCTCCGGAGGGTGGCTGGCATCTCCCTTAGGGATAGGGTGAGAAGTTCAGCCATTCGTGAGGGACTCGGAGTAGAGCCGCTGCTTCTTTGCGTAGAAAGGAGCCAGTTGAGGTGGTTCGGGCATCTAGTAAGGATGCCTCCTGGCCGCCTCCCCAGGGAGGTGTTCCAGGCACGTCCAGCTGGGCGGAGGCCGCGGGCAGACCTAGGACCAGGTGGAGGGATTATATCTCCACACTGGCCTGGGAACGCCTTGGAATCCCCCAGTCAGAGCTGGTTAATGTGGCCCGGGAAAGGGAAGTTTGGGATGCCCTGCTTGAACTGCTACCTCCGCGACCCGACCTCGGACAAAGCGGATGACGATGATGATGAGGAGTGAAAAGTGAAGACGGTTGGCCTAGTACCCTGGGGGTTAAAGCTTGGACAACGTTTTATATTTCTTCCCGGTTTTCACCGGCAATAAAATAAACATTACACCGGTTTCTGTCTTTGTTGACATGCTTGTTTTGGCAAAAGAAGTAACTCCTGAAATTACCACTGGGGATCATGTATTTGGATGGGATGAAAAGCAGGTCCTTCATGACATGAAAGGCATGTTCATTTTCTTCACTCTAATTTCATGTCCTATCTAATTCATACATCACCACTTTAACAGAGCAAGTCGGACAATGATAAAGGGGGGGAGATTCCTTTCATGAGTGTTATGACTTGAGTCCAGATCTGGAATAGCAACATGTGCAGGTTGTCTGTGAGGGTGATCTCAGGGCTTTATGAATGGATGACAGTGACTCACAACAACTGGGTTAAAAACACCCTTTCCAGCTGCATTATGATGCCATCAGTGTGTCGGGAAACGCCATTATATGTCAACACACATAGATTTACTGTTCTGTGAATTCAGGATATTTTAACAATGAATGAAACATACATCCTTGGGAGTTTCTGCTGTAATTTCGCACTAGCTTGAGGGTGCATGAACCAGAATAAATCACTACCTTTAGGGGACGTGCAGGTATCTGTATTTCCTTTTGTAACTTGTAAGTTTTCCACTTATTCAGTGATTGTTTTTGGACGTCGGCCACTGTGTCAGGCCCAGACATGACCGTTGTTGATGAGACTCTAGGTAGTCTGGCACGGTGCACAATATCATCAAATACAACGTGCCTAGAAATTATGTGTTTGACACTGTTTACAAATCAATCATTGCTGCCAGCTTTTGCAGGTGTGACCAGCTCTTTAGATGTTTGCCTGGAACCAACTGATCCTAGCTGGTGCAGTAGAGCCATGTTAACTGTCACTCTAATTTCCTGTTGATAATTCACTCCATGCTAATTTCAACAAAACAATCAAAGTTGGACAAAGGTTTTGGAAGACAATACAGAAAAGTTTCTTAATTTTTTTTCTCACTGTAAAAAGAGTACAATAGCCAAGAGAGCCAGCCAAAGAAGCTGAAGGCAGATACAGATATTCATTCATGAAAATGTAGGCTACAGTAATCGGAATAATCTTTTCACTGATTATATTACATGACAAGTCACATTGCAATCTCTATCTATCTCATTTCTCTCTTTCTTTCTCTCTCAGAAACACATGGGCTGACAATAACACATTTGTTGGGTACCTGTGAAAAAATCCCAAAACGCTGCATGACTGAGGAAGTAGGAAACAGTATGGCCAGACAAGTCTATCCCTGTACACATCCTTCTAATTCACACTCCCTGCTTCCTCATTCTTTTTGTTTGGCTGAACCTTGGTATCTTCCCTCTCTGACCCCTGACCCCATAGTGTAACCCGCTACCCGGTGTCCCCAACGAACCTTAACCCCATGTGTGTATCCTAAGCCTAACCCTTGTCGTCTAAGGGATCATTGCTCTCAGTCAGCCAGCTCCAAGTGATGGTGGGTACATTCCAGCCTAATTGCTCCAGGCATGTCTAGTCTTGTGCCCTTCTTCACCTTTCCACAGGAAAGCTCTTCATCACAAAATCTTTTTCTTACCCTTAATCCACAACTGCCTATGCTCCCTGGGTGGGTGACTAATATGGAAAGCTATGTGTGTGTGTGCTATTGCTTTCACCTCTGTAGGCAAACCTGTAGGGTTTAGTGTCAGAGAGAGAGAGAGAGGGGGGGGGTTACACAGAGAGATAAAGAGATTGAATTAAATGAATTAAAGTTGCATGAAACAGCCCTTCCTATTTCAATTAGTAACATCACATTGATTACAATAGGCACTGTTTAATGTTCTCTACCAGGTCAAGTGGAGTCTTTCAAACAAAACTAAAGGTCAAGAATGTCGACGCATAGTGAAACTAATGAAATCAAAATATTCTTAAGTAAGCAACAATGTTTAGAAAAAAAGCTAGTGTGGAAACTCATAAGTAATTGACATTTCACAATAATCTAAAATAATTCTCAGTGCATTAGTCTGAGTCTTACTAGGGAGTGAAAGAACATTTGCACCAATCGGCTTCATTTATTGTAAATACATGCCCCTCCTACCCTCACAAATGAAGACTGCACGCACACCTGCATGTGAAAGCTGGCATTTACACATAAATGTCAACTATTCATATACAGACATGCATGTCAAGTCATTAGTTGAAATAGTTCTGGTATATAATCAGGATCTACAAATTCAAGAGATACAATGTGGATATCAAATTCAGGCTTCTGGACTTGCAGTGACAAGTTTCTGCCGTCTTAATATAGTTGACTGCAAAAAAAAACAACCTGCAAACGTCCATGTTGTGTGTGTGTGTGTGTGTATGTGTGTGTGTGTGTGTGTGTGTGTGTTTGTACACAGCATGATTACAGGGTAGGGTAATAACAACCTTACAGGTTGAAAGGCAGGTTTGTGAGTCACAGTTCAACTTTGCAGGGAGTAAAAACGAAGCTTCCAAAAGTCTGCTGTGTATTTCTCGCCTTTCTTTCTGCTTGGGGAAGGCCACGGTCTCACACTGCAGCACCTGAGAATGAACCTGTAAGTCCTGCTTTGTGACTTTAGGCAACAGTGATAGACTTGCACAATGTTCTCCGGAATGGCACAAACACTCAATCAGACGCAGATACCAACACACACATGCAAAGACTGTCCATATGTCATTGCTGAGCAACAAGTCACTTCCTTTGTTATTAAAATTAAAGGTGTCAAAACTAAATGACAGTTATAAGTTTTATTTGTTTTTCTTATCTTCAATGGCACCTTCAGTGATTACGCGCAACGTTGCAGTACCAGTGTGTTTACAGATGGTTAATTGATTGTTGGGCATAAATAGGAACCAACTGTCAGGACCCTATGCTTTTTAACATATTTTAACTAAAATATACACAAAAAACATATACTTTTTACGCAAGTGATTCAAAATTCACTCTGCTTTATAATCTCAATCACAGAAATCAAGGCACAAGTGCCCAGAGCCATAACATTTTACAATTAACTTCAGGAAATTACAGGAAATGATCTTCACAATCTATCAATACCATTGTAAAGCTCATTTCCAAAACACATTTTATTGATTTTGCTCCCATGTTTAGTGTAACATAGTGCTGTCTTTGTTTTTTTAACACAACCAACCAACCTGATCAGTAGAAATCAATAGAGATGCAAGGGAATGGAAGACATTGTGAAAGATGTTGACTCAGTGTCAATATCTTAACCATCTGGTCAGTCTGCTGCTCGTTGCAGTTTTACCCCAGCTGATGCTGCAATTAATATCCTTAAACAGTTCTAGTGAAATAACGTCATAGCTTCAGTACTGGCAAATAGCGTATTTAACACAGACCCTATTAGACCTGCTGGACTTGTAATACGGGGTTAGCCTGTTGATGTGGACTCCCTATTTGAGAGGCCTTTTTGCTTAGTTTGAGGCATTTCAAAGGAGTCTTAGTGAGGTGTCTGTTAACCCAAGTAATTAAGAGGAAGAGAAAGCAGGTTTGGTTTACCCAGGAGCACGTGCCTTGGAGTGTGTGTGCATAGTTGTGTGTGTCTCATGTTTCCAATAAGGGTGTTCTGCAGTATCAAGAGGTTAACCCGATCCTTCGGAATGGCAACTAGCCGATAGGTGGTATTTGTTTTGTTTACATGTCTATGTTTGTGTTTGTGTTTGAGTAAGAGAGAGACACACGAGAGAGAGAGAGAGACACACGAGAGAGAGAGAGAGAGAGAGAGACACAGAGAGAGAGAGAGAGAGACACACGAGAGAGAGAGAGAGAGACACACGAGAGAGAGAGAGAGAGAGAGAAAGAGACACACGAGAGAGAGAGAGAGAGAGAAAGAGACACACGAGAGAGAGAGAGAGAGAGAGAGAGAGACACGAGAGAGAGAGAGAGAGACAGAGAGAGAGACAGAGAGAGAGAGAGAGAGAGAGACACACGAGAGAGAGAGAGAGAGAGAGAGAGAGAGAGAGACAGAGAGAGAGAGAGAGAGAGAGAGAGAGAGAGAGAGAGAGAGAGAGAGAGGAAAGTGTATGTTCATTCCAGACAGGTGAGTCACAGAGTGGGGTATGAGTTGACGTTCTACTGGAAAAAGGTTTCTACCGAAAGTGTTTCGTTAAGGGACCATTCCCATATAGTACTCAACGTTCACCTTGAGAGCACCAAGCAGTATGCTAGCCATCAAAGGAACACTTTTTTTAACCTTTTATGGCTACGAGTTCTCTTTTTCTTGTTCCGCTTCTCCTTTCCCTAGGAAGCGAGGCAGTGCTGAGATTGAGAGAGAGGGGCGTGACTAGTGGAGGAGACGGCTACAAGAACCTTCAGGCTGTCAGTGAAAAAAAAACACAAAAAAAAAACACACCCAATCAGTCATTCAACACAGGATTTCAAACATGAACCGTTGGTCCGCCTTTATATTCTGTCATTCAAAAATCGTAGTAAAAAGAGAAAGAGAAAGAAAGAGAGAGAATGGGGGATGGGGGGAGCGGACTCCTTGGGATTGGTTGCAGAAATATACATAGACATGGGTTGGTGAGGAAAAGATATTTTTAAAAGTCCACTGATTACGATTTTCTGTAGTAGCAAGGAATGCAGCAGAAATAAATAAACCAAAAGAGACATTTAGTGTGGCGTGGTGGTGCAGCGTGGAGACTGGCACGCGGCTTCACAGGCACGTTCGTTTGAACAATTATACTGTTGTCTGTAAACAACCTGACAACATCTCTGAATGTTTTCCAATGAAGAACCCCCCCCCCCCCACACACACACACACAATTCAGAATGTTAAAAAATTTGTTCTTTTTAAACAGTGTACATTTATATAAAAACCTATCTATTATTTACAAAAGGGCAGGCCATCATTTATTTTCCACAGGAGCATCATCACACAGTACCTGGGCAAACACGGGTCAAAAACTAGCTAAACAAAGAATAGGATGATGAGCTGTGTGGGTATTCTTCTGTGGTGTATATGTGTGTGCATGTGTCTGCTTATGTGTTTCTCTGAGTACGCTCTGTATTGGTGGTTGTGTGTGTATGTGTGCGTGTATGTATGTATGTATGTATGTATGTATGTATGTGTGTGTGTGTGTATCTCTAGACAAGCTGTAATCTTCAGCTCAAGTTTTAACATTTAAATAAATACTTAAATCTCACTGGAGAACAGTGCATGTTAAAGTCTAGAATTACATCAAACAACTCATCATTCATCACTTAAAAAACTCCTATCACAATGAATTCATTTGAGATCTTTTGTCTTCTTACTAAGCATATTTTACTTTACTTACTAAATATATTTCAAACATAAAAGGGGATGAATTAACCTTAGTTCTGAGTTAAAGACTATTTGCTTTTGCAAATAATAACATTTCAAAGAGATCCTTTAGGAACGTACTAACACACAGAACAGAACCAACCTCAGTACTACTACCCTAAAGCACTGACTGTCCCTCCAAAACCAAAAGAATGTCACTGCCTACAAAAACACTTCTCTTTCCCCCCTCCATATTCTTTGGTGCATGCTCAATCTTGTTCTCGCAGGTTGTTTTTTTTTTTACACTTATCTGTACTCGCTCACATCTCTTGAGAAGATGAGATGGCAATTTCCTCACGTTGAAAGACAAGGATAGAAAAAAAAATGCAATCCCTTAAGTCCCACAAAACACTTTGTTGGCTGTGATGTGCGCTGTATAGGTCAGAGCCTGTGGGGGTCCTGTGTGTGGTCCTGTTCCCCTTGATGTGGTGAGCAGTGGACAGTGACCAGGGGGGGCCAGGGGGGCCCCGGTGTGCCGCCACGTCCCTGTGGGAATCCAGCCAGTGGTTGCACTAACTCCTCCTCGGGTTTCTCCAAACAGAAGGGATAACTCTGATCAACTGTGGACGGAGCGTCACTCTGCTTTGCAAGGTGCATTTCCTCCGTTCAAGGAGTGGAGAAAGATACTGAGGTGAACAATGACATTCTTTCTGGGTTTTTTTAAGGGTGGGTAGATAGTTAGAATCTAAGTAGGGACTATTAACGGGCTCCTCCAGCATGGTACCTATGGTCAGGTTAAAGGTGGGCAGTTCAAGGGGCATGTCCAGAGTAGATAAAGGGAATGTTCCAGGTCCAGTCCGAGTCAAAGGATCGAGTAAGCCTCCAGCACCCTGTTCATAGGGAGACGTTAAATCCACACGTCTCACCCGCCGAAGGAGGAGGATGTGAGGAGGTTGGCGGGTCAAACCCCTGGGATGCGGGTGTTGTGGTAGTCGGTTTAATAAGTGGAAGGTAACGTCTGCTCGGTCAGCTGAACTGAGGGATGGTCTTGGGTGACAATAAGGCTGTAACGTCAGGCAGTCAGCTTCTATGGACAACAATGGAAGCGTTAGGTCTACTGCCAGGGGGACTGCCTGAGTGAGAGGGCAGCGTACTGTAGTGAGTGCCACACAAAGATTCCACATATTTTATGTAACTAATATGACGGTTGTAAAAACGTTTTTTGGTTTTATGGAAGTTCCGTTTTGAATTACCATCCTAACTAGATTTAGGCCTCATGGCTCTGACACATATAATCTGACTTCTAAAAACGATAAAATAAAATAGAAAGTAATGGGCAACATTTGCCTTACTGTCTCGTTCAGTGTAAAAGGAAACTCTACTTTAGCCTGCCACAGGCTGCCAGGCCCAGTCGCTATGAAAAGTCAACATACTTATCTTAGGAACTTACAGGGCAAACTAATGTGTACCATAGAGAACCCTATATAGTTACACTAAATTGAGCGTTAGCTACAAACTCGTGCACTCACACAGACACACAAGGATATAGCGGAGACAGCCTTGACTAGTGGCCGTAAACCAGAGGATAATGGCTGCCTGAAGAGCAACGCGCGGATAATTATTGGTATCGGATAAACAAACAGATACTAATTAAATTTATCATAGAGAGGCTTACCAGCTTCCTCCATTCGTTCTCTAGTAAGGCGACTCGACCCTGGGGAAAAACAGAGGAGAGAGAGAGAGAAGACGGTTGTTTAAGTGTGACTTCGCTTGCTTTGTGGTTTACAGAGGCATGGCGTGCTATAGTTGCGTGAAAGATCATCAACAGTGATACTACACTGTGATAGCTTCCCTCCAAATGAAAGACTATTATCTTGTAAAAGCTGAATGGTAGTCATGTGCAATGCAACACAAGAGAGTGGGATGATGGGACAAATCCTACATTGCAAGACATTTCACATCATATTACTTCTGCTTAAATGCAAAGTTACTACTCTCCTTACTGATTCTTTCATCAATCACAGAAACGATCTGTAATCTTTCTGCTCGTAGCAGACGACAAAAAGCCAGAAGAATTGAACAAGAAGAGGACAGAAATCGCATAATATGTTGGGCAGCTTGTACAGGTTTGAGACACCGGCGAGTGAGTGACAGTGTTTGTTTTAGTTTCACGGGCTTGCAGCCATGCATTAAGCATACCAAGTTGCCCGGTTAAAAACCACCTCTTCAGTGTGGAGTGCGGGTGGAGTTTTCTTCAATTGCCAGCGCCATATTCAAACTCAAAATGTCTACACTAAACCTTCTCAGGCTTTCAAACGGAAAGCAAGGAATGAGAGAAAAGAAAACGAGAAGATTTGGATAGCTGGAATCATGAGTCTAGTTTGGACATGAGACGGGCCCTGCCTTTTGTTGCACACTTTGACCTCACCACAGGTGTGCCCGACTGGAGAGCATAGCTCTGGTTAACGGCGTGCCTTCAGAAAAGGAACATCTTCACTGGAGAGTACAGACTCAGGACTGAGTGTCATAAAACACCACGGCTTTGACGGGGCCGGGGGATAGATCAAACCAGATAACTGACGAATAGGAAGAAAGACAGTAACTGTACGAAAAAGAAAATAAAAAACACAGATTCGTAGAAGAGAAGCGAGAAAGCCAAACCGAGGGAGAGAGAGAGAGAGAGAGAGAGAGAGGAGGCGTGAGAAAGAGAGACGGACAGAAAGGAATGGAGAGAGAACCAGGTGAGATGGAGCCGACCTGTGGAGACATGACAGTCACATTCCAACCATGCTCACTCAGCCTGGCCTCTCCCAATTCACTGTGCTGCAGTCCTCTCAGACTCCTATGTATTTACTGTGCTGCAATCCCCTCAGACTCCTATGCATTCACTGTGCTGCAGTCCCCTCAGACTCCTATGCATTCACTGTGCTGCTGCCTCACAACACAGAACTAGCTCCCCTCACACCTTCTATGCATTCACTGTGCTGCTGCCTCACAACACAGAACTAGCTCCCCTCACACTCCTATACATTCACTGTGCTGCAGCCTCACAACACAGAACAAGCCCAGCCCCCCTAAGACTCCTTTGTAAACTCACGTTTAGCTCTATAACCATGTTCAGACACAGGCCAAAACCACCGAGTCCTCCTAAGCTACCATTCCGCTACCACTCCCTGGTGCCTGAGTTAATGGAGCATGTGAACTGTAAGGCGATTAACAGAGACTCCTCTAGATGGTAGAATGAAGTAAATAGGTGAAACTGTAACCTGTCCTCTATTGGCAGTGAGTCTATTTGGCAGGGGGAGGGGGCAGAAGGGCTTAGGCTTGGAGGAAGCACGTCATGGCCTGGGGGGGGGGGGTAGGTTTTGTTCTCAGGTGATTGAGAGGAGTGGGACAATGCACATATTTCCCCACATCCCCCGCTCTGAGCATCACACGGGAATACTTTCAAGCACGCACACGCACACACGCACACACGCACGCACACACACACACACTCTCTGCAGGAGGGGAACCTTTTTTGCTGTGAAAAGCTGTGAGCCCAGTGAGGAGAGTGAGTTGGAATGCAGTTAGACAGTGTTTTCAAAATACCAAAGGCTACTGACTTAATCCTGGCTGACAAGGTCATGTGCAGTGGAGAGCAAAGAAGAGAGAGAGGCTGAGGGCAGTGCAGAGAGAAGAAGAGAGAGAGGCTGAGGGCAGTGCAGAGAGAAGAAGAGAGAGAGGCTGAGGGCAGTGCAGAGAGAAGAAGAGAGAGAGGCTGAGGGCAGTGCAGAGTAAACGAGCACCGGCTCTATAGAGTTACTACACTAGAAATGTCATTTACTGTACAGAGAGATCAACCTATTTATGTGTTCAATATCACGCCTACTGCTGGCTAGATTACCCTGCGAAATCAATTCATCTAAATCAACAATCAATACCTTTAAAAGATCACTATCAATAAATACATGTCCGGTACACAACTGAGCTCCCCCGTGTTGTTCAGTATGATATCAGCCGCCACTTCCTTTCTGGAAAAGCCCTTATCATGTCAGCCTTCACCTGTCCTGGCTACAGGTCTCGCTGATGCTTATCCACATTTACCTCATAGGGGCATGCTCTACTCAGCGCTGCAGCTAGCTCACCCAGAACCTGCCATTATCACGACACAGTGTTTGTTTTTCCTGTCTCCCTCCATTGTTAGCAGGTGTGTCGGTGTGTCGTGCAGCAGAGGGACTGCTAATAGGGCCGTGTTTGAGAGGCTTGGATTGAAGCAGAGGTTGAGATTGCTCTCCCTCTCTCTCTCTCTCTCTTTTTCTTTCTTTCTTGTCAACACGGAGGTTGTGCAAACTCAAGCCACCCAGATTTTTTTAATCTTTGGCTTTCAACAGCCCAATAGTTCTCTAAATAGGAAGTCTGTAACTCAGACAAATTGGAGCGAAAGGTCAGATAAGACTATGAGAGTATACGTACTGAGTGTGTGTGTCTGCGTGTGTGTGTGTGTGTGTGTGTCAAAAGTGAAAAATGTATTTCATTTTCCTTGTTTAACTGTTTAAACCAGCCCTGTTTTGTATTTCACTCAGACTGAGTGTTGTGTTTGATAGCTGTCGGTCCATTCGTTGTTCGTTCTGTGTAATTAATTGGCGACCAATTTGTGTAAAGCGCTTTGAGTCTCGAGAAAAGCGCTAAAGACTAAATAAAATGAATTACTATGAATTATTATAATTATTATTATTTCGTGAAGAATTATTTAAACACAGTAAACTGTCCAAACACAGCACAAATTATAACTTCAACTAAGAAATTAATCAATTCAAAAAGGATATACTCTGCTGTGCTCTTTTAGACTGTGTTTGACCTTTAATAACCCCTGCTGTCTCATAAACTGGGCTGTCTGTACATTATTGAGCTAGGGCTCGTTCATAAAGGAGGGCGGGTGAAAAAGGAGGCGTTCCTTAAAAAGGTTTGCATGGTCCATGAACATGGAGGAGCATGGCAGAAAGCACGTTTGCAGGGCACCACAACAGCCTCTACAGTACGAGGACCAGTCAGCTCACAACGCCCTTGAGGGAGGTGTTTCGGTGTGTCTGGCTCCCCTGCCAAACGACGGAATGTGCAAGGCGTGTCGGCCCATGTAACAGGCTGTGGTGATGACTTCAATTGGAGAACTGACAGGAATCCTTGTCTGTCACCCGCCAACTCCCAGGTAGGTGCGGTAAGCAGGACAGGATTTGGTCACATTGCATCACTTCCTCTGTACGTAAAAGTATGTTAACCAACACAAGTGTCTGAGCAACAGAGCTGTTTGTTTCAAACCGTATTAAACAGAGACCAACCCAATGGCAATAAACGGGCCCATTGCGAAATGTCTATGAGTCAATGGAGGATTCTTTCAAATATTGGTATAACAGTATACAAACAGAACCAATGCAATCTAATGAAGCGTTTGTCAATAACAATTTCTTTCCACAGAAAGACCGGATGTGGCCTAACGTGTGTGACTGACAAATTTGGGCAACCCACCACACTGTCGTGTGTAACTAAATCCATCTGAACCCATTTGAACAGCACAATCAGTAACCATAGCACTGCTACGCCATGGCACCCAACTCAGTGACCTGACCTTTTCTCTTAACTAACTTTCCACTCCACAAATAAATTAAACTGAGTAAGGCTAGTACCAAGCCACTCCCTCCCTCCCAGAAGGAAGAAGATAGTAATGTGAATCAATCAACCCCCCCCCCACCCCCCACTGTTTTTTGTAAAGGCCGTGCTTGTGGGAAACCCCATGCCTAGGGGTCTTGTGACCCCACCCAAAACAATAAAGTTGGTTTTAGTTTCAAATAGATACATGGGGGAAAAAAAGAGTCCTTGCTTTGCGGCCTTTGGTCCTTTCTACAGGACTATAGCGGTGACTGTGTTATGACGGGCACTGTTTTAAATGCACAGTATCTTGCCTGACCCAATGCAATGGGGAACGTTTCTTCTCCCTGATATTAGCCAGCAGGACCCCATCCAATCCAATTCAAATTCAATGCATTTCCGTTGTACTCACGGTCCTTTCCGCCTCATGTGGACGATGACGCAGATGATGACCCCCAGGGCAATGAGGACCCCGATGACGATCCCAGCGATGGCTCCGCCTGACAGACCCTCGTCCAGGGTGCCCTCCTCTGAGGAGTCACGACAACAAGAGGAACATTCACGAACTTCCGCAGCCAATCACACATCAGTTCAAATAAAACATTCATTATTTATTTATTTATATAATTTTTTCCATTCCAGTCTATCATCTATATCATTATAAGTCAACTCCTTTGTAGACTAGCAACAACCTTTTGTGTTTTTGTGTCACTTGGTTATCTATCATCACCACGGTGACAAAATCAAAGGTGGGTCAATCAGAAAGAAGATCTATTCATAGTTAATAGCTTGACATCTCTATTGTTCGTTAACAGTTGTATGATTTTGGGACCAAATGATTTTAACCCTTGCAATCATATTTCTTTGAAATGTACCCTACCAGCCATGCCAGCTGACCACGTTGTCTACTGAGGGTTTGGTTGGAGTTTTGGACATTTCATTAAGGAAGGAAACTATACTGTATATTCAATTAAGTTTCATCAGCACTTCCCCATTTATCGAAAAGCAATCTGGCCTTTACTGGATTATTTTTGGTATAGTTCCGAGATGGCTGATGACTTAATGAATGACTGAATAAATGATACATTACATGGAAACTGTTTTAACACCACATTTAACAATCACAGTGGTAAGAGGAAGCTAGTCTTAACTGACACAAACCAAAACTAAGATTGTTTTCACCCCCTCCTGAAAAAAACCACAACCATGTGTCACTAGGAGTGGAAACGCTAACCTTTGACAGACAGCTGGTGGTTGACGGCGATGCTCAGTCCCGTGATGGCGTTACGAGCTTCGCAGGTGTATATCCCCGTGTTCTCGTCCATGGCCTCCGCTATCATGTATTCGGCTGTGGTGACCTGGGTGAGCGTGCCGTTGAACCTCCAGGTGTAGGTGGCATCGGGCATGGACGAGGCAAAGCACTTGAGCCGCACCTCGTCCTTGACCTCCACCGCCTCTTTACCGGTCACTGTGGGTGCCTCGGGGCCATCTGAGAGCAAAGGGACAGGGGAGGAGCCGGCTCAGACATCTGCTGGTGTTAACAACGTTTGTTTTCCTCTATAACAACCACTTGGCATTTCAAGGTATTTCTCTGGAAACAAAACTAGGGATCGACCGAAAGGATGTGAGTGGGAGTGTGGTTAATGTTCACAGAGTTCACTTCGTTTTTTTAGAAGCTCATCAATTCAGGCAAAACAGGATTTTTCTTTTTTTGTATATACTCACAGTAGACCATCAACTCGTAGTGGGCACTGTCTTTGCTGACAGCGTTGGAGAGCTCACACACATACCGCCCGCTGTCCTCTTTGCTCACCGGCTCGATCTTTATCGAACTCATGTCCTGAGAAATGACCACGTGGCTGCTAGGCAACAGCGGCTTGCTATTCTTATGCCAGACCTGGAGGCTGGGCTTGCCAGTGGTTGCCTGGCAGCTGAGGTTGACCGTTTGGTTGCCGGCGACCAGAGTAGCATTGGGGCCAGTGATCTTAGCCCCTGAGAGGGCCTCTGCACACAGAAAGCAGAAGAGAGACACGGGAGATGAAGGAAGAAGACTTATTCATTCTAGGGTTTATGATTTCATCATCTCACTATTTTAAGACCCTGTCATAACATGATGATGCTAGATGGAATGTGCTTGTGTGCCTTTTACATTGCATAGCAAACCACATCCTGAAATACAGTAGCAATGACTATGCCACAAGATATAGGTTTCCTGCCTGTATGCGGCAACTGAGCGTGACCCACGACCTGTTCTGCATTGGCTACCAGACGGTCTAAATACATTTCCTGAAAGTCCTTCCACTTACAGAGAAAAAGGCAGGTGCTTGAAGACCAAACACACTGACAAAATAACACTGAGCTCATTGTGTGCAGTGGTGAGTCACACACGGCTCTGCAAGCCCACGGATAGTAAGCAAACACAGAATTTGCCAATATTTTATTGATGTGCCCCCCTTTCCCGAGGAATAATTGCTGAAAACCTGACCTCACCTACACAGTGACACAGTGTCACAAAGGTGAGTCTGTCACTTGAACCACCCAGTCAATCACTCCAGTGGAACGTACCGACCTGTGAGTTATGGCCGTGTACAGTCTAGTGGTTAAGGGACCACTGTTTGTTGTTAAAGGCACGTGACTGAGTGCATTCACAGAATACCTGGAATGTTTAAGTCCCGTCCCGTCCCGTCCCCTCTCTCGGTCTCAGACACACATCAACGTTGGCTTTCACCCGTCCATGTCTTTCTTTCTCTCCCTTCGTGTCTCTATGCCCCCAATTCTATAACCCGCCTCCATCTCTTTTTTTCATTGCATTTTCAGTCATCACTCTTTCTCTCCCCGGGACAAAATAAAAGCAGGTGTTGTGAAAGACCATCCTGCTTCATCCTCCAGCCTAGCAGGTTATTGCGACACACTGGTGTCACACGTCAAAGCGTCCGTCGCCAGTCCCAAGCAAGAGCTATGCATGCCTCCTCCTCATCGACTTAGGCGGGACACCGTCATGGGCCATGACTAACCTCGTTGTACGGACACAGCAGGTGTTTACGAGCTTCCAAACGCCCATAGGTAACGTACCGGACCGGGCACTGGGAACGGACCGTGTCGTGACAGATGGTGTCCCGTTCTGCGACTGCTCTCGCGGCAGGGGGGAGGGGGTTAAAAACGAGCAGGTGTCCCTCGGCCTTTCTATCGTGTCGTCTTTATTCCGGAAGCTCCATGGGAGACACTTGATCAAGGAGGCTACCTACCACTCCACAGGTTCACACCATCCCTCCAGGAAACCCGACCCGTTCTTCCGGTTTTCAGTGTGTGAACAACGAGAGCTCAGCAGCACTGAAACTTGAACTTTCATGAGTTACATTTGGATAATACATAACTTCAGGGTGCTTTGGCACTGAAATCAGTCAGACGTTAAAGAAGTATTCCACTTCATAAACATCTCAGCTACATCTGGAAGCACTGTTATTAAAGACTCCCTGCCACGCTCACAACAATTCTCTTATGGCACACTCAGCGATATTTCCCCAATTAAACTTCATTTTCAAACAAACACTAATTCTATTAGACCCTGTATAGGACCTCTCAACACCGCCACACTAATTTCCAGCAAGAAGAAACGAGGAAGTAAGAAATCCTAAAGTCAGAGAGCTCCATGCTTCACCACTCACCCAGGACAGTGACCGCAGCCACAGTGGACGAGACGTAGCGCAGCGTTTTGGCGTTTGTGGCCGCGCAGGAGTAGTTTCCACTCTGCGCCTCCTGCACGGCGCTCAGCATCAGGCTGGGTCCGGTCTGCGTCAGCGCCACTCCGTTAAGGTACCAGCTGAAAGTGGCTGCCGGGCTGGACTGGGCAGAGCAGTTGAGCGAGATATTGACACCCTTAGTGTAGATAGGGACGACCGGGGTCACCAGCATCTTGATGTTTTCTGGACCATCTGGTTTCAGAGCAGGGTGTGGGGGTGGGGGGGGGGTTGGTTACTTTTATTGTATACACACCCTATATAACCAGAAAATGCTTTGGAATTATTGGAAGATTTACTTCAGATTATATTGAATTTGCTTGCTTTAGTTCATGGAATAAACATGTGAAAATGGTAGATTATATAGGCCAACTTTTGACCTGGAATTAAAAGGATCAAATGAAAGGATAATTAAAATTGAAATGATTAATAAAAAAAGCAATGACAACACTAAATTGATAACTAAAAGATACAAACATCAGGACATAGTAAGGAATGCTGACTTCACTTTTCAGGGAAAGCTTTGTTAAGGCAACTGCTTTTGTGTACACAGCGAGGTTCAGTTAGGGTGTAAAAACCAATAGGGGGAGTGTCCTGGCTTTCCACAATGCCTCTAAGACTCGGCCCTCTTTGACTCGTCAGTGAACCATTGAGGAAACGCCTAGAAGGGCTCTGAGAGATTAAGGAGGTTTTGCACTGGCTCGCCAACAGGTGTGTGAGTCGGGTTGGTAAATGAATGACGCGCGTGGCTGTCAGTGAGTGAGTGAATGAGTGCATGTACTAAATACACCAGACCAGAATCGGCTCAGTACTCACAGCTGACGGTGAGGTTGAAGGCGCTGCTTTTTACGCTCTCCAGGGCGCTTGACGCTGTGCAGTAGATTGGGCCCACCAGGTCTGTCCTCAGAACTCCCTTCACAGTCAGAACGCTGTTGTCAGCGCTCAGGGTCAGTTTGGTTCCGTCTGCAGCGATGGCCGCTGTGCCGTTGAGCCAGACATACTTGAGTAAGGAGCCCTTAGCAGAGCAGGTCAGAACCACTGTGCTGTTCAGCTCCACGGCCTCAGTCAGGTTTGACACGATAGTTACGTCTGAGACTTGTTCTGGAGATGAAGGGGGTAATGGAGGGGGTGAAACAGGTCATTAGCATTACAAAAAGGTCCTATTGTTAGAGATCAAACAAAGGGAATCACGGAGGGTGTGAGAACTACTGTAAATAAGGATTGGCATGAGAATAATGATAAGGTAGCTGGTTAAAACAATATCTTTGACAAGGGTTGCCTAGGGACACAATGAAGTCACTCACTGTGGCATCAACGCAGTACAAATGCAGAGTTAATCTGTCTCTAGGAACATTTGTCTGTATCACAAACATAGTGACGTTTTTGAGAACTGTAACACTATCAAATAGGCCTGTGTGGGTGTGTCAGTCAAAGCCATTCCACTTTAGTCATCTCATCGTACATCACTGTCTGCAGTCACCACCATGGTAAGCTACTGTATATGACAGGCTGTAGTTCAACAAGTTGATATATTGATGATACTAATGATCTTGGCACATTTAGCAAAACCTCTAGCATAAAACGTCTGTTGCGTGCGCCAACACTACATGTCTTTGCTCAAACATATCTACCAAACTATAAGTCTAGTCTTTAAAAAAATATTATAGAGCCTGTATGCTAGTGCATAAGAATTTATGTCTGGAGGTCTGTGAGTCTCATATCGGCGCACTTGACTAGTTGAGTTGAGAGGACGTTCCACATAGCAATGATGTCACCGTTTTTTTCCTGTTGCTCATGAAGGCCCAGAATCGAGAGCCACGCCCTACAAATGATTATCACTCTGAACCTACTTACCTGCACCAATATAATGATCCTTGATCAGGTGTTTTTGTTTTTTGATAAAACATTTATTAAACATTACTAAACACTTCTCTTTCGTATATATTTTGTTCGTTACTTAAACTGCAACTAATCCGTTACGCAACCATGCAAAAATAAGTCATGCAACTTACCTAAAACTCGTAGTTTGAATTCACTTGTTGTCACCTTTGCATCTTGGGCCACTACGTTCACGGTGTAAGATCCGCTATCCTTCGCCATCAAAGGACCCAGCGTCAATGCACCCGTGGTCTTATTTACTACTGCTCTACCAACATAGTTGGGTTCATATTTTTCTCCTCCAGCGGTAAGCCCCACAATGGGCACCGACCCACTGCCCTCACTGATGAAGGTCCATGTTACCGCGACGTAAGAAGGTATATTTACGGGTATGAATGTGACATTCTTACCTATCAAACCATTCATAGTCTCTATAGCCGTAACTGAGCAGATACCTGTAGAGGAGAAACCGGTTAGGTGCATGTGAGTTTAGTGAACCTTAGTCTTCTAAGTCAAATATTTGAGTTAAGTTCTTTAGGTAGCCTTATCTAATGAGAGATGCTTAATTTTACCTGCTGGATAAGAAGTGTGGTCTCAAAGGCCTAACTTTGTTTTACATTCAGTTTTAACCCTTAGGCCTTGATATCAAATAACAAATAAGTATAAATACAAATAAAACTAAAGAAAAACCAAGTATCGACACCAAATATTGTAATGCAATTTCATTATTCCATCAAGGGATATAGGAATAGTCTACTTTCACTGCAGGTGTCCTATTATATTTCAAAGTACCAATGCCGCGCCACAAAAGCTCCCTCTTAGAAATAAGAAAAAATACATCAACAATCATTAATCTTACCAATTGCTAACAGGAAAAATACAGTCGACCGCAAAATCAACAAATCCATTACGGGCCTTAAAGTTCTTTCAAAGACAGAGAAAACTGCGTACTCTCTACCTTGTTGTCTTACAAAGTGAGTGATGAGCGGTAGGCTGCACACCCTCCTACCAAGGTGTCACTTGGAATAAACCCGCCTCCAAAAGAAATGTAATCGAGTATACAATAGTTTCAAACAATACTTTGACTGAAACTATACCGCCTCCTTACAACCACCTAATGCATTGGCGTACAAATTTGAATAAAAACCTTAACATCTTTGTTTTGCTTAATCACAATAACATTAAAGAGTTTTTGTTAAGATTCCTAAGGATAGTAATTTATCTCGGAGTATTGTGCACAAACAGCCTAAATATATTTATGACAAAAGGCATTTCATGAAAGAAAACAATTCTATAGATTGCAGTCTGTAAACTTTCGACTATAACAGATGTTTCGGGTCTTGTGTTAGTCACCTTGATGGTGCGGACACCGACAGGTAATGGATGAATCAAGAACTACCAGTCCGACTCTTGTCTGCACCGGTCCATTATCAACACTTTGCCTACACTGACCCCAAGTGGCAGAAAGTAGAAAAGCACACTGTCCACTTTCCACTGTCAAGACCATGTCATGAAAGTAAATCCTCCTTTAATACAATTACATTACTGGGAAAGTTAGCTTAACCACCACAAGTTTATAAAGTCACAGTCACATGCAGCATGTTGTATATTTTTTTATTCCAAATATTTTATGTCTATATATTTAACATAAGAGAGCTCTGACCCTCCTACAGTACCCCACACATTAATAGCAATAATATTAATAACAATATAATCATCATAATAATATCCATTGTTGTCATTTTCCATTAGTCATTTAGCACTGGTATACAAATTTATGGGAGAGAAAGTAGGTGGTATGAAAAAGAAAAAGAAAAAAAAGCACTCTGACCCATCCTTTCTTTTCTCTGTAAACACACGCACGCACGCACGCACGCACACACACACGCACACACACAGTGCTTTTACAAACCACATTGTTATATAAATCAGGCAAAGGCCAGTCACTTACAATGTATCTTCCGCTAAGAAGGCCAATAATCAAAATAAAGGCCTGTGCATTATATTTATCTTCCTTTATGTTTTAATAATTATGCACCTCACACCCATGTATTTGAGTCAGGTTAGTACCTGCAGCAACAACCTACCAAACGGCTAGACATCTGTAAAGAAATAACATTTAGGCCTGCTATTGTACAGAAGCCTCCACCAGGGTCTACACCCAAACCCATGTGTTTATTTTGAATATCATAATAATGTTTACGGTGGTACTCATTTGCAGGTCGCTACCTCTGCGTCGTCCCCCATTTTTGGCTGAAAGAAAATGGACTACTTCTGTAGAAGTAGTCATGACCACCTCGTTGGAATTCCGTGTGCGTGGAACCGAAAAGTTTCCAATAGCGACACACTGACCAAGAGACCAAATAATGACAAATAGAAAGATTGCAGAAAAGAGGACGACAGAAGCAATTCAACAAAGAAAGAAGAAAAAAAGGTAGTTTGAACCCCCCCCCCAAAAAAAAACAAAGCCTCTGATAGAAAGAAAATCTATAACACAGAAACTGTTTTAGTTTTTTTTCTTATTCGGGTTGAGCGTTTTATATCCCATAATATCACAGTTCTTTACAGAGATCTCACCTAACCTCTCTTAATCGGCACAGCTGTCTCTGTCGTGTCGGTGTCGGTACGTGTGTCTGTGCTCTCTCCGGTCTCCTGGCTTCCTGGGGCTATGCCGGCTCGCCCGAGGCCTCCGGTTCCTCGTAGCATCCCAGCATTCCACATCGGTAGGCCTTGGAGGGAGGACCTCTTTGGAGGGGTCAACACACGGTCCTTCAGTACCATCAGCTTGAAGTGACAGTGTGCACGTTGAGTCCTCACACACGTTCACCCTTCACAAGACCACAGACAGCCTGTTGCATAGCACATGAAGGCAGAGACAATCAAGTTGGTTTTCAGTCAGTCTAGAGCTCTCTGTACAGTGAGACATGGAGCATGGATGAAGAGGGAAGTTCCTCCTTCAGTGTCTCAGGGTCTTCTCAATCCCGGGACCAGCTTGATCCAACCTCCAAGGACTTGTAAGGACCACATGGTATCTCCCACAACCCTCACGTTAGAAGAACAAAGGGAGAACACCCCCCCCCCCCTCCCTCCCCCAAAAACAAGTGGTTTCAACCGTGATTACCATCTCCCAGCTGCTAGAGCCCAACTCTCGATGTCCTTCATCAGTGTGTCCAAACCAATGTATCCTGACCTCGCATTCCCATTGGTCCCTGGCCCTCAGTCCTGCCCCCCCAGGAGGTCTCTGGTGGGGCTCTTAGCTGGAGGAATCGGCCTGGGTGGCGGCATGGGTTTGGGCTTGGGCCGGCGGCCAGGGCTGAGCCTCCCTCCGCCTCCCCCCTCACTGTCTGTGTTGGTCGAGGAGGGGGGAGGTGGGGGTGGGAGGCGGGGGAGGGACATGGACCCGTGGTGACCCCCTGGGTAGGGGGGGATGCGGGTGCAGGACGTGGTGGACCTCAGGCTCTGGATCCTCCGACACTCCTGGCAGATCCTGACGTGGGTGCAGCCGCTGCCGCGGGGGGGCGGGGCGGCCACCAGGGGCACCGAGGGGGGAGGGGGTGGAGGCGGCGTGGTGTTGGCCCCCAGGGGGTCCTCTAGGAGGCGCTGGGGCCCCGGGCCCATGTCTGAGGGGCCTCCCATGGCTCCTGCTCCCCCTGGGGCTCCTCCCGTCAGGGGCCCCGAGCCGCTGTACAGCTTGCCGTTGCTGAGGCGCATCTCGCGGACCAGGCGAATGGGGCGGGGCGCGCCGAGCGCCAGGCGGGACGGGTGACGCAGCACGCCCCCGGTGCTGGTGAGGGGCCGCCGCCTCCGGGAGCGGGAGGTCTTCTTACACGAGATGGCGTTACGGAACTCTGTCAGCATCTCCTGGCACACAGACACCTGAGAGAAATACAAGATAGACAGAGGCGGAGAGATAGGCAGAGAGAGAGAACGGGTGAGAGATAGGTAACGAGACAGAGAGAGGTAGAGAGAGGAAGAGAGAGAGAGATAGGTAGAGAGAGAAAGAGAGATATATAGGTAGAAAGAGGGAGAGAGGCAAAGAGTGAGAGGTCGGTAGAGAGATGAAGCGAGTGAGAGATCGATAGAGAGAGAAATAGGAAGAGGCAGAGAGAGTGAGAGAGGCAGATAAAGAGAGGCAGAGTGAGTGAGTGAGATAGGCAGCGGCAGAATGAGACACAGAGAGAGAGAGAGATCAGTAGAATGAGAAGCAAAGAAAGAGATAGACAGTGAGGAGAATATGCTCTAAGTGATGACATAAGTGGCCCAATTACATATATGGCAAGAGGGAACGAATTGTGACAGCATAAAAGGAAGATTTGTGGCGGTGAGGGAACACGTGTGTGTGAAAGGGATTAGCCTGCATCTGTTTGCGTTGCGTGCGTGTGCGTGAGTGTTTGGGTGTCGGTATGTCTAACTGAGCTTTCTCATGAACGTGTTATCTCTGTGTGTCCTACGAGCAAAGAGAAGACAAACAAATATGGAGACGACGCTGTATCAAAACTATCCGGACTATAGATAGTGGAAAGCAACAGAGACAGAGAGACAAATAAACATAGATTATGCTGAGAGCAAATGAAAGTCAAAAACTAAAACTCATCCAGAGGACAGCGAAATACGAAAGAACCGCTGAACTGGTGCGAGGAATATCAATGAACTGAACAAGACAATAAGTGAGAAAAAGAAGACATGGAAAGGGAAAAAAGAAGGGGTGGAGAGAGAGAAAGAGAAATAAAAAAAGCAGATAGGGACCGAGAGGGCAAAAGACCCAGAGAAAACACACACACACACACACACACACACACACACACACACACACACACACACACACACACACACACACACACACACACACACACACACACACACACACACACACACACACACACACACACACACACACGCACACACACACACGTCCATTTTGCCCGGAACCGCTTTGCCCACCAAAGCACTGACCCCCCCACCCCCAAAGCCCCGCCCTTCCCAAAAACAAACAGAGAGGACGGGGGACCGGGGGGGATGGGGGACGGGGACGGGGGGAGCAGACGAGCGAGCGAGCTGGCGTGTTGCCATGGAAACCTACTGGAGGGTGCCTGTGGCTGCGTCCAGGGCAGGAGTGAGGGCGTACCTCATCAGTCTCCGAGGAGCAGCGCGTGGACCAGACAAACTCCATGATGGCCACGAACACGGCGATGATGAGGCCGCAGATCAGCACCACAAAGATACCACCGATGTTCTCCATACCCAGGCCTGGGGAACAGGGACATCCATGATGTACACGCATATTGGACTGAATAGATCTACTGGTTTCCATGTTCTGGTGATAAAATATACACATAGTATAAAACATACATGGACACGCAAAGATAACACTCTTTATCTAGCGTTTCTTTGCAGTCCAGCCTTGGTCTTAGCCTCTTTCTCTGGTCTTCTGCAGGCTCAGTACTTATTTACCAGTGGATGGGGTGACTCACTCATTTACTCAGAGGCTTGGAGCCTTAGAAAAGCACAGCCACATCTCAGCAGACACTCTGTCTCACAATGTTATCTCAATGAACTGAGAGCGAGGGGGCGCAGGGAAGAGGGGCAGTGACAGAAATCACAAGGAATTGCCCAAGAAAGAATCATTAGGCTGTCGTTCAACTAAAACCTCCTGGTTATACCGGTGCCGTCTGTGCGTCAGAATCATGCGCGTTCCACGGCCGGCGTGCTGCTACTGGAGGGGTAGCGGCGTGGTGGACAGGGGCCGGGGTGGCTGGCGCGCGGCGTTACCCACCCTTGGCCCTGTGGTCCTCCTCCTTGGGGCACTGGCCCCCCTCCCACCAGCGCCGCTTCAGGATCTCCAGACGGTTGTTCTCCTGCAGCTGGAGGACTCCCAGAGTGATCTCATCTCGGAACGGAGAGCCTGGGGGAGAGAAGAGAGAGAGAGAGAGAGAGGGAGAGAGAGCGAGAGAGAGAAAGAGAGAGAGAGAGAGAGGGAGAAGGTGGTGTAAGTGATGAAACGGTAATAAGCGAGGGAAGGCCGGTAGTGTGGGCGGGAAGAGGAGGAGAGAAGAGGGGGAAAAAAGAAATGTGCGGAAAGAAAAGGGGTATAACGGGAGGAAGTAAGCGGGGGGAAAAGAGGCCGGATGAACACGGTGGAGAGGAGGGAAAGGAGATTGATGAAAGATAGCGAGAGAAAAGGTGGGGCGAGGAGGGTGTGTGTGTGTGTGTGTGTGTGTATAGACACAGTTAATTGCAGATGTAGTGAGTATTGTCATTTGTTTGTTGTTATTGATTTGTCCTATAGTTCCTGTCCCCTGCCCATGTAAGATAGAGACTTATCGTGCCAATAAACCTCATCCCATAGAATAACAACGAGGGGCAGTGGTCGAGAGAGTAAAAGAGAGAGAGAGTGGGAGAGGGAGAGAGAAAGAGAGAGCTAGAGAAACCTAGATAGAGAGATAGAGAAAGGGAGAGGGGCACGCGCAGGCAAGCAGGGAACAAGGTAGTAACCTAGGCCTAGGGTACCAAAAGAGGTGACAGAGAGAGAGAAAACGACGTGGAGCAGCATGGGTGTGAGCGAGAGTGAGAGAGCAGGTTTAATAGGGAGCTAGCACAATCTAACACATACTGGAACAGTCCACCCCTGAGAGTAAATGTCAGGATACTACTACTACTACTACGGCAAGGCAGGTGAAATACCTAGAATTGAAAGGCATTGCTCAAGGCGGGGGGTCATGGTATGGAATGAAGAGAGGTGATGTTTGGGCTCCAGGGCAACGTGAAGACGTGCCAATGAAACCCATCAGTGGCAAGCGGTGCGAGAGCGACGCTTTTCCCTCAGGAGGAACTCAAGGAAGTGTCTGGGAGATCCACTTTGATGTTCGGATGTCCAGTTTCTTGAAAATATATATATATTTTTTTTTTTTACGAGAAGGTGTGATAGGAGTGTTTGATGGGGGCTTAGGCTGTAAACACAGATTGTGTGTGTGTGTGTGTGTGTGTGTGTGTGTGTGTGTGTGCGCGTGTGTGTGTGCGCGCGCACTATGCCTCCTGCTGGTGTGTGCGTGTGTGTTTGTGCCCGGCACGAGAGTATGACCTCCATGCTAATGTGCCCGAGGCGCTACAATATGAAGCCAATCAAAGAGGACCGGCGGTCTGGATGTTAACAGAGGCAGCAGCCGGGAGCTCCCACGTACGCGGGGCTGCTCTGATTACACAGGGGGGGGGGGGGGGGGGGAGAGAGGGAGAGAGTGGCGCTGGAGGGGGTAGGACAAGGACCACTTAACACTCTCTCTCTCTCGCTCTCTCTCTCTCTCTCTCTCTCCTAAAGCTCCCCGAATCTGAATCTTTCTTCGTTCTATTTCTTATCTCCTTACCCCCTCCCCCCCATTCATCTAGTCCTCCTCTCAGCCGGGGGTATGTAGATGCCAATGCCCTTACCATCAAACAGCCCCCGCCCTCACCCTTCGTGCTCCACTCACCCAGGGGCATACCGATGCCATAGCCCTTGGTGTCCAGCAGACCTCCTATCTGGGTGAGGTTGCAGTTGAGCTTGCGGTAGTACTCGTTCATGGTGCTCTCCATGAGGAAGGCGTACTTGGAGTTGAGCACGCGGGCGATGCCCTCCTGGGTGCTCTTCACGAAGACGCTGGGCTGCTTGGAGTGCATGTAGTTCCACATGCGCTGGTAGGTCTGGTACCGGGAGTTCTGGTGGAGGGGTAAAAGGTTCTGTTAGGAGGAGAGTGTGCATGTGTATGCGTGCGTGTGCGTGTGCGTGTGCGTGTGTGCGTGTGTGTACGTGTGTATGTGTGTGTGTGCGCGCGTGTGTGTGTGTGTGTGTGTGTGAGCCTAAAAGAGTCTGGGGGGGGGGGGGGGTTCTCAGTACTGAGTAGATTAAGTAGCATACCTATAATCACACCTATGCACACACACACACACAGGCTTGCAGGCGTGCACACACGCACACACACACACACACACACACGCAGGCACCCCACTTCCGCCCCCCGTGGTACCATGAAGAAGGTCATGGTGGAGCCTCCGTGGATGGTGCCGTACTGGATGTTGGTCTGGTCTGCCAGGTCGTCAGGGGACTCGATGGGCACCTCCATCCTCTGCACGGTCAGGAAGGCCGCCAGGTTAGCCGTGTAGGACGAGATGATGATCAGCGTGAACGCCCACCTGAGCACCAGCAGAGCGGGACAGAACGGGTTGGTCTGTTTCTGTTGGAACCGCGCATGGATGGACGGATGAATGGGAGGGATGGATGGGTGGATCAGATGAGTTGGTGGATGAATGGATGGATGGGTGTACGGCTGGATAGACAAGAGGACTGGATAAATGGATAGATAGATGGATGGATCAATAGGATAAGTGGATTGATGGGTGGATAGATGGAGGGAGGCGGGGTAGAAGAGAGAAAGTCTGCTTTGTTAGGAAGAAGTGATGATGAATAAAGCACGCCCACCTGAGGAGAACGGCAGGCAGATGGATGGATGGGTGGATGGATGGATGGATGGGTGTACATGAAGGTAAATGGGTGTCCTCGCTCCATCCATCACAGTGGGACAAGATGAGGATCACGACGATCGTCTGAGGAAGCAACACTGACGCTATGCACGGACTGACAGATCTACGAGGGGATCAAAAAACACAAACAGTTTTCTTCATTGTGCTGTAGAAAAGTCAACTCCAAACTGAGCAGGCTCCACATTTTGCCCCCCCCCCCCAGGTGGAGGACAACGAGGTGTATCAGGAGCCTGGCGAGCCACGTGACTAGGATGTACTGCGGGTCTACAGGAGGACCATAGAGGAGGGCCACGGAGCTCTGCAAGCCGCTCCAGTCATTAGGACTTTATGGGCTCCGGCTCATGGAGGCTGGTCGGTGAGGCTCGGCGTGCCGCAGCCACTGCTGCACTTCCATTAGTCTCAGCAGAGCGGAGCTGCCATCTGGACGGCCTCGGCTGGGCCCCCGTCTGCGGCTCAGAGCGGGGAGGAGGAAGAAACGGAGCGGAAGGT
>JAPMUY010001303.1:0-2500 GCA_026901105.3 Galaxias olidus
GTAAACCTGGTCAGAACAGCAGTTTAGACCCAGTCCCCCCTCTGTAAACCTGGTCAGAACAGCAGTTTCAAGACCCAGCCCCCCTCTGTAAACCTGGTCAGAACAGCAGTTTCAAGACCCAGCCCCCCTCTGTAAACCTGGTCAGAACAGCAGTTTAAAGACAGTCCCCCTCTGTAAACCTGGTCAGAACAGCAGCTTAAAGACAGTCCCCCTCTGTAAACCTGGTCAGAACAGCAGTTTAAAGACAGTCCCCCTCTGTAAACCTGGTCAGAACAGCAGTTTAAAGACAGTCCCCCTCTGTAAACCTGGTCAGAACAGCAGTTTAAAGACAGTCCCCCTCTGTAAACCTGGTCAGAACAGCAGTTTAGACCCAGTCCCCCTCTGTAAACCTGGTCAGAACGGTAGTTTAAAGACAGTCCCCCTCTGTAAACCTGGTCAGAACGGTAGTTTAAAGACAGTCCCCCTCTGTAAACCTGGTCAGAACAGCAGTTTAAAGACAGTCCCCCTCTGTAAACCTGGTCAGGCCTGCAGCACCATGCTCACGGTCTGTTGGTACACCTACCTCTGCATGTTCAGTCCCATACTGAATTGCATAAGCACGGGAGGTGTGTCTAAAACGTCTCCCCCATTGGATGGATGTATGTGCAGCCAGGATCAAAAGCAGGGCTGGGCAGGGGTGGCAGAGGGTTACGCAACGGGGACAGTGTGTTAGCTCTGTGTGTGTCTTCGTTGTAGCTATGTATTCGTTTGTGTCTGTGTGTCTGTGTGTCTGCGTATGTCTTCATACCTGCGTTTCTGCCTCTTTCAGTGGTGTTTTCATGCGTGAATGTGTGTGTGCATGTTTAGTAAGACAGTCCCCCTCTGTAAACCTGGTCAGGCCTGCAGCACCATGCTCACGGTCTGTTGGTACCCTCCACCTACCTCTGTCATTGTTCAGTAGCCAGCCAGCCAGTAGCAAGACAGTCATTCAGTGAGTCTGACAGCTAGCCAGTCAGCCAGTAGCAAGACAGTCATTCAGTGAGTCTGACAGTGTCTAAAGACAGTCATTCAGTGAGTCCCCCATTGGATGGATGTATGTGCAGCCGGGATCAAAAGCAGGGCTGGGCAGGGGCAGTCCATCCATCCATCCATCCATCCAGCCATCCAGCCAGGGTAGTAATTTCACCCTGCAGAGAGCTGACTGACTGAGGCCCCTTCATTTGAAAAACACACACAGCAATTTGCCTGTAAAATAACTAGCCACCAGCCGCTGACATAAATCACACCTATCCCCGTATCCCTGACGCAACACTGGCTAGACCCTGGTCCTCATAAACGCCGCTGCTCGCAGTTTAAACGCACACTGAGCCCAGGGGATTGAGGTTGCCACACACAGAGACGTCAGAACGCCGTGCAGGAACAGACACACAGACGCACCGCCTACACAGAACCGCCTTCTCTTCATCCCCAATGGCGTCTCCACTTATCCCTGCTCTTTCAGCCTATAAGCCCGTCTTCTGTCTCAAAACACAAACAGACAGTTTTTTGGGGGGGAAACTTTTGGTCAATAAATCACTGCTGTAACAAACAATGGCGAGCAGGGCTGCGCCTGTCTACTCCCCTCCCTCCCTCCCTCCCTCCCTCCTCCTCAAACCCCCTCCCACCGCCTGAACCGAGGCAAAGGCCCGTTTGAACCCTCTGTGGAGCCACTGGGGGAGCAGGCAGGGAGGAAACGGGAGGCCCTTCTGTGTACCTCTCTCTCTGTCTCTCTCTCTCCCTCTCTCTCTCTCTCTGTCTCTCTCTCTCTCTCTCCCTCAGCTCCAGCGTACCTCAGTGCACACGTGCAGTGCAGCACGTTTCCCACACACCGCTCGGGATCACCTTTGACCTTTCACCCCAGAGGGTGGGGGGGGGCCGGGGCCGACAGGGAGTGGGGCTGAGTGGGGGACCACCCGGCCAGGGTCTCAGGGGACCCCCTAGGGAGGGTCCAGGCAGGGGTTGGTTTAGGGGGTAGACAGAGGAGGGGAAGGGGGTGGGGGGGGGTAAATAATGAGATAACAAGCGCCCCAAAACAGACGAGGGGAGCTGGTGATGATTCATATGAGAGGAGATCAGAGGACTGAGTCCCAGGAGAGGGGAAAAGGAAGGGGGAGAGAGAGGGGGAGACCGGCCTTAGGGTCCTAGGGTCAGGGGGGGGGGGTGAGAAGGAAAGTGTGCAGGGCAGGTAGGAGGTGCTGGAGTTTACAGGGAGAGGGGGAGGTGGGGGTATTTAAGGCCTTGGACCGGTGAGGGGATAGGGGTCACATGGAACTTCATTAAGCACATAGACATAGTAAAGACTGGCATCCAAGCACACTGGAGGGTCCATTCTGTCTTCTTCTCTTCTTCTCTTCTCCTCCCTCCTCCCTCCCTCCCTTCCTCCCTTCCTCCGTCCTAGCCTCATCTCCACCCCGAACTAAACCTCTTTAGTAAAGGCTAATGATGATAATTGGCCTAAGGAGCAATTTAGTAGTAATCTGAC
>JAPMUY010001303.1:7500-12500 GCA_026901105.3 Galaxias olidus
TTTATTCTCACAACATT
Organism: Galaxias olidus; assembly: GCA_026901105.3. Lineage (NCBI taxonomy): Eukaryota > Metazoa > Chordata > Actinopteri > Galaxiiformes > Galaxiidae > Galaxias > Galaxias olidus. The sequence continues at coordinate 7,518 of JAPMUY010001303.1, forward strand.
CGGGTGGCGGAGCAAACCCCTGGCCTTTTGGGATGCACAGTGGGGGAGCGAGAGACAGACACCTAACAGAGAGAGAGAGACAGAGAGAGAGAGAGAGAGAGAGAGAGAGAGAGAGAGAGAGAGAGAGAGAGAGAGAGAGAGACAGAGAGAGAAGAGAGAGAGAGAGAAAGAGAGAGACAGAGAGAGAAGAGAGACAGAGAGAGGGAGACATAATATTTTTCCTTTTGTTTTGCTTTCACATCTGTTATATATGTTATGCTTCAGCAATGTAAATGTATACTTTACCATGAGAGAGAGAGAGAGAGAGAGAGAGAGAGAGAGAGAGTGAGAGAGACATAATATTTTTCTCTTGTTTAGTTGTCATTTCTGTTCTATATGTTGTTATGCTTTGGCAATGTAAACGTATACTTTACCATGAGAGAGAGAGAGAAAGCGAGAACGACAGAGAGAGGGAGAGAGAGACATAATATTGTTTCTTTTATTGTCATATCTGTTATATATGTTGTTATGCTTTGAGAGAGAGAGAGAGAGGGAGAGAAAGAGCGAAAGAAAGAAAGAGAGTGAGAGAGAGAGAGAGAGAGAGAGAGAGAGAGAGAGAGAGAGAGAGAGAGAGAGAGAGAGAGAGAGAGAGAGAGAGAGAGAGAGAGAGAGAGAGAGAGAGAGAGAGAGAGATGTGTTGGAGCACCAGATAAAAAGGAGGAAAACCAGTAGACAAACTTTTATTCCAAACATCCGACCCTCCCAGACACTGTCCATCACGCCTAATGCAGACGGCACCAGAGGTAATATTTGTTATGAACTCTTGACTGTCGCAGAGCTTAAAAACTCCAAAGCTTTGGTGGGATAATCCCAGAGGATTGGGGGGGATATCTCTTCCTCTCCGCAGGGGGTGGTGTGTCCTCTCTCTGCCTTTAGTTGAGCCGGCAGGAGTGGGATCCAATATCTCCTCCTCCTCCTCTTCCTCCTTTTCCTCTTCATCCTCCTCTTCCTCTTGCCCTCCTCCTCGTTATTCCTTATCCTTTTTAACCCCTGCTTCCACTTCCATCCTTCCCTCTATCTTTTTCTTTCAACCTCCTCTGTGTAGACAATGTCTTTCCCCACTCTGATTTCCATCCCTCCATCCTAGGTTCCTTTCTCTCCAGCCCTCCTTTTCTCTCCTCAGTGGCTGGTTGGCAAGAAAAGCCCCCCCCCCCCCCCCCCCCCCCCCCCCCACACACACACACACACACACACACACACACACACACAGACCTCACCCCACACACACACAGAGCTTACCCCCCCCCCCCCCGCACACACACACACAGACCTCACCCCCAACACACACACACACACACACACACACACACACACACACAAACACACACACACACACACACAGAGCTCACCCCCCACACACACCTCGTCGTCGGTCATGTGTTTGTGTGACCTCGTTCCCCCGGCAATCTCACACCCTTAAAGACGGCAGACTGGGGACTCTTAGGTGACAAACAAAGGTCATGACCCCGACCCACCTGGTGGAGCCATGCAGGAGAAAGGATAGAGGTGAGATGTCAACGTGTCAAACTCAAAACGTGTCAAAACAGCTATGCTAATACGATCGACGTGAAGTTCACTCACTAAAAGACACCGTCCCACACGCCGTTACCATTAGAGATGAATGGTGTTCAGAACACAGCGCCTGAGTTTAATTCATTCATTCTAGTCTGATCAAAACATTTGAGTGTTTCAGTCTAAAGCAGTGAGTATAAAGCTGTTGACATCCTTAGGCTGCTTTTCGAACATGGGACAGTGAACTGATGCATTGGTTTGAATTGTGGCTGCTCTGTCTGATGCATTGGTTTGAACTGTGGCTGCTCTGTCTGATGCGTTGGTTTGAACTGTGGCTGCTCGGTCTGATGCGTTGGTTTGAACTGTGGCTGCTCTGACTGATGCGTTGGTTTGAACTGTGGCTGCTCTGTCTGATGCATTGGTTTGAACTGTGGCTGCTGTGTCTGATGCGTTGGTTTGAACTGTGGCTGCTCTGTCTGATGCATTGGTTTGAACTGTGGCTGCTCTGTCTGATGCATTGGTTGAACTGTGGCTGCTCTGTCTGATGCATTGGTTGAACTGTGGCTGCTCTGTCTGATGCGTTGGTTTGAACTGTGGCTGCTCTGTCTGATGCGTTGGTTTGAACTGTGGCTGCTCTGTCTGATGCGTTGGTTTGAACTGTGGCTGCTCTGTCTGATGCGTTGGTTTGAACTGTGGCTGCTCTGTCTGATGCATTGGTTTGAACTGTGGCTGCTCTGTCTGATGCGTTGGTTTGAACTGTGGCTACTCTGTCTGATGCATTGGTTTGAACTGTGGCTGCTCTGTCTGAAGCATTGGTTGAACTGTGGCTGCTCTGTCTGATGCATTGGTTTGAACTGTGGCTGCTCTGTCTGATGCGTTGGTTTGAACTGTGGCTGCTCTGTCTGATGCGTTGGTTTGAACTGTGGCTGCTCTGTCTGATGCATTGGTTGAACTGTGGCTGCTCTGTCTGATGCGTTGGTTTGAACTGTGGCTGCTCTGTCTGATGCGTTGGTTTGAACTGTGGCTGCTCTGTCTGATGCGTTGGTTTGAACTGTGGCTGCTCTGTCTGATGCGTTGGTTTGAACTGTGGCTGCTCTGTCTGATGCGTTGATTTGAACTGTGGCTGCTCTGTCTGATGCGTTGGTTTGAACTGTGGCTGCTCTGTCTGATGCGTTGGTTTGAACTGTGGCTGCTCTGTCTGTTGTTCTCTATCTGTTTCACTTGTTTGTTGTAGGCCTATCTTGTAAAGCGTATTTGAGTGTCAGAAAAGCGCTATATAAATAACGTGAATGATTATTATTATTATTATTATTATTATTATTATTATAGAGCTTCAGATAAATACAAGCTCCTTTTCTTTCCTCACGGCCAGTCCAAAGTCCACGAGCACAACCGCCCACAAAATAATCTATTACGTCGGTGTGTGTGTGTGTGTGTGTGTGTATTTGTGTATGTGTGTGTGTGTGTGTGTGTGTGTGTGTGTGTGTGTGACATTCAGTCAGTGTACTTTTAACACTCCAAAAAAAAAGCCATTATTTTGTTGTCTGATCAGAAGTTTTATTTTCCCCTCTCGCTATGGAACAATCTGGAGATATCCCCCAATCTCCTTCCTAATCCCCTCTCTATCCCCAAAGGAGCTCCTCCGACGCCAACGAGGCTTTCAAGAGGCCGACCACGGACTCTCTCCAGGGCAGATCCGGGTCTATAGCTCAGCACACAGATATGGGTGCTGATATCTGTCTGACTGTCAATAGATTTAGAGTAGTGATTGAGATTATGAGATTAGTGACCCTCCTCATCGTATTTTTCCCCGTCCATCTTCAGTAGGCTTATCAAAACGGACAGATGGGATTTTGTATTTCCGTAATACATTACATTTGACATTGATTTCAATTATCTCAATTACCCATGTTTATTGAAAGAAAGTATTTCTGATTAAACTACAAGCTCCACAAACGCTTCTACAATCCTATTCTCTCACCACTGTTTGCTCTTTCTAACACCCCCCCCCCCACACACACACACACACACCTTTAAGCAGAGTATCCTGCCCTCGGCTACCCCAGAAGAAGTCACATCCGTAGAGGGGACGTCTCTCCTCCCACAAAGATGTCATCGCACAGCCTACTGCCCGAGGCACCTGTCAATCATCCTCCGTTCACATAAAACAAGGCGACCTGTCCCGCCCTTTGTCCTGTGTTTCCATTCACTCACAGAGAAACACAATGTCCTGTTTGAACAGGTGATAATAGGCTGCTGTACAATGTCAGTACCACATACGTAATCTGTTGTTTTTCCATAAATAAAGTCCAAAGGAGGTCTGGATAATGGGGGAGCGGAAAGACAGGGAGATGGGTAAACAGCCACAGACAGGCAGACAGGCAGGCAGGCAGGCAGACAGACAGACAGGCAAGCAGACAGGCAAGCAGGCAGGCAAGCAGGCAGACAGGCAGGCAGGCAGGCAGGCATGCAGGCAGGCAGGCAGGGAAGCAGGCAGGCAAGCAGGCAGGCAGGCAGGCAGGCAGGCAGACAGGCAGACAGGCAAGCAGGCAGGCAAGCAGGCAGGCAGGCAGGCTGGCAGGCAAGCAGGCAGGCAGGCAGGCAGGCAGGCAGACAGACAGACAGACAGACAGACAGACAGACAGACAGACAGACAGACAGACAGACAGGCAGACAGGCAGGCAGGGAAGCAGGCAGGCAAGCAGGCAGGCAAGCAGGCAGGCAGACAGGCAGACAGGCAAGCAGGCAGGCAAGCAGGCAGGCAGGCAGACAGGCAGGCAGACAGGCAAGCAGGCAGGCAGGCAGGCAGGCAGACAGACAGGCAGACAGACAGGCAGGCAGACAGGCAGGCAGACGGGCAGGCAGGCAGGCAGGCAGGCAGGCAGGCAGACAGACAGACAGACATGCAGACAGGTAGGCAGACAGACAGAGAGAGAGAGAGAGACAGACGGATGGGTAGACAGATAGACAGACGGACAGACAGACAGACATGCAGGCAGACAGGCAGATAGGCAGACAGACAGACATTGACGCACACAGACATATTGACAAACCCCAAAGAAAGAATGGGAAAAATAAAACAGACCAACAGACAGCCTAGACAGGTGCAGAGAGATATATACGCAGACAGATCCCAGACAGACATACACATTTAGAGTGAGTGAGTGAGACAGCATCTCGAATGTGTGTGTGTGTGTGTGTGTGTGTGTGTGTGTGTGTGTGTGTGTGTGTGTGTGTGTGTGTGTGTGTGTGTGTGTGTGTGTGTGTGTGTGTGTGTGTGTGTGCCGTCTGTATATAGATGGGGAGTGCACTGTTAGTTTATGCAATGCATCAGCCTCTATTTGCAGGAATATTTGACTATATTTCGATGTCTGGCCTTCGCCAACCCCAGAGCAGTGACTCCACTAGGGGCGCTGTTGCTGAGGTCCACCG